>JBAMHZ010000076.1:1941486-1955924 GCA_037177395.1 Alpinia galanga
AAGTGGTACAGGAAAGTATGAAAAAAGTCCTTCCATCTCATTCTTCATAAAAAAACAGTTACATAGTTGATGCAAGATTGTATACTGCAAGTGTTTTCACTGAAGGGGAGCAGCATTTCATCTATGGAAATGGTTATGAACATCCAAAGGAATTTACAGATGCAAATATGGGGCATACTAACATAAATAATGGCAGAAATTGTCAAGGTTACGAGAATTGTAGCAGTCAGCAAAAAGATATCATGCATCCTATGGGAGTCACCAGTCAAACATAACCATCATGGATAATGCCAGCTCAGGACAGTTCCTAAATGTTCTTTCAATATCTGAAGCACATCTTGTCCAAATCAATCATTGCAAAGACACTAGCTATGTGCTTCATACAGCTTTAAATGCTTGTTATGGTGTTGGCACAGTAGATGATGATCACATGCTGCATGTAGTTCTAAACTGTAATAAGTTAACAAGCTTTAAATGCTAGTTAGAAGAAGCTCAACCTTTCTATATCATCATTATACTTCATAATATTACAACAATAATAACCAAACCTATATTTCACTAAGTGGAATCGGCTATATAGATTCTCCTATGTCATTAGATCCAATCTCCTACTGTATCCTCGGACACTTCATAATATTACAAATAACTTTTTTTTTATTTGGTGTCTACAGTCTGTCATCATTACCATCAGCTATGTTTTGGGTTCTACAGTCTGTCATCATTACCATCAAGCTATCTTTGCTTGAGATATATGGTATTGACTATATGAATTTAATTAAGCTATTGAGCTCTATGCACACAATGTTGACAATCTAGTCTCAGAAACAAAAGGATTAAGATTCATATGCATAAGTTTAGATACTCTTAATGTTAATTGTTTAGGCCCAATGCATCCCTGACCTTTTTACTCAGGCTTGAGATTGATATTGATGGTTGTATATTTTACAGTTTTGTGTCTGTATCAAATTAACTTCTAGGCATAATATATTTCACTGCAGTGTTGGTTGTGACACTTACATTTGTTGAACTTATTTTATCAAAAGCTAAATGAGATCCATATGTTTGTTCCAGTATACTGCTCCAACATATGCCAAAATTGGAGATATGGGCCACCCATTATGCTAAAATCTGCTAATAGATTTGTATCTATCTTCAAATGTACATCTCCAAAACCCAGATCATATTTTATGAATAAAATCTTAACTTCCTTGACTTGTGAATATATCTAATGTGACAATTTAGTTTATAAGCATAATTCATTATGGACTTAGTATTTTAGATCAGTGGTTGCACATGACAAGTTAATAGATTAGTTATCTTAGTGAGGATTGTAACATATAATTAGCAACAGAGCACAAACCTAATTTTAGCTATGGTGAGGTGTTTGAGAATTGTTGTGATGGGGTTTAAAATTAGTAAGATCAAATTGGAAGCTCCCAACTAGGAAGGTTAAATTCAGAAGTTCTGGAAGTTGATTATTAAATTAAATAGTTATTGCACTTTTAGTATATTTGTAAACAAAATAAAATTTAACCAAGTTTACATTGGTTTACAAAGAATTAGACTTTATTCATTTAATAAAATGGGTTATTGAGTTCATTTTATTCTCTATATAAAGTAGATATTCCTGAGTTGCATCAGGTTACCTTTGTGATGGTGGAGCCAACATTGAAACTCACATTCAATTGATTAGAAAGATTCTTGGCTATAATTGACCTATTAATCTTGACAAGAATGTTAATCCATAGCGGGGAAGACTGACACTCTAGTTCAATCCCACACAACAAATTGTGGGATAATAAAAATTGATTCAAAGTATAAGGTAAATGAGCTACTATTAACTCAAGTATTTTGAGTTAGGCATAGCAGGTTGTAACGTCCAACCCTTATTGTCATTCATCAAAGAAGAGAGAGGAGTGATATCAACTATTTAAATACCACAAATTCTTAAGCAAAAAAGAAAATTCAGAGCATCACTAATTCAAAAAAAGTACAATACTCTTGAATTATAAAGGATTTTACATACTCAGCAGCAAAAAGCCTGGTACGATATCTGAGAAGATTCTCCCTCTTATAAGGGGAACCAAATATGTTGGCAGATCCATGCACCTGCTCCCCTTTCGAGCTAGCAATCATGTCTTCATCATCTTCCCCATAATAGGATCCCATGTCACCATCAGATGTGCCATTTGTTTTACTACTGTTGACTGAACTTGAGTAGTTCTCAGATGCAATCCTTCTATTCGGTGTTGCTAGAACCTAGCAGAGCATTTAGGATATGTAGTGATTGCATAGGGAAATTTAGTAGTCAGCAAATAACCATCAAGATGACAACTACAATAAATTTGGTAAAATGATGTATGCTTCTTGTAGACTAAAGCAACTGCAGTGAAGGGTTAATGGAGATTGTTAAGTTGATAAAAATATTCTGAAGCTGATGGCCATCATAATAATTACAAATAACAATTTCCACAACCAAAAGGATTTATCAATAAAAGCACAGTGCATAAGTTTAGACAACATTGGAAATATGATAAATTGGAACAATTTTGTCAAGTATAACAAGTCACTAGATATGTCAAAGCAGCAATATCTTGCACCTGCAAACATGTGTTAAGAGGTGGATATTTGTTACTGTCTGCAGCTACCATGCCACACATACAACATGCTGTCATTGTCATGTATGCTCTTTAGTAAGACCTAATTCTACATTAAGGAATAATTAAACTCGACTATGCACCATGAGGATGCCTAATTCTAAAGAGCCATGCACAATTGAAGGCCATGCAAACATAAGTCTTGGAAACAGGTACACTACAATCTAGAGGTATAAATTTAAGACATGGGACCAATTAGGTAATATACAAATGTTCCTAAAACATCCAACTATTTCCCAAAAACTCTATATATTGTTTTAACGATTTTTCTAGGCATTTCATTGGCACTTATAACTGTTAACTTAGGAATATGTGGGTTCTTGCTCTATAAAATCACCGTTTGCTTTGTATTTTCCTCAAGTAGATTCAAGAAATAAGCATCTTTGAAGCTCAAGTCTTCTAGCTCTCTTGTTCTCTTCACTTTTCTCTAAGGCTCACTCAAGTTACCATTCACTAACTTGGTGCTTGAGATCTAAGACTATAAATGAAGAAAACGTTTGAAAGCAAACTAGATGTTCAAACAAGCTTGAACAACTTATTAAGTTACATGAATAAACTTGAACGCATATGTATTCAACTTCCTAATGAGTTTGAACTATTCATGAACAATATCCATAAACAAAGTTTGTGAACCATCTTGTTTATGTTTGTTCAATATGCATAAAATCAATCCAATATACAGATTGAACAACTCTTTAAATTAAATGAATAATTTTGAACACATATATATTCAGTCCGTTAATATTTATGAACACAGATTTTGAATTATTCATGAACAATATCCACAAACAACGCTTGTGAACCATGTCCATTAACAAAGTTCTTATCAAACTTGAAAATAAAAAAAGTTCCCAAAACAAAGAAACAAGCCTATAATATGAAACTCACTAGACAATCAAACAAACTTAAAAATATAAAAAATTTAAATGATCATATGAATTAAGAGCTCGATAACATCTAAACATATCATTCTCAAAGTCGGAAAAAAGAAACCAAGCCAAGCTAGAACAACCATTTTAGCAACTTGTTCATTTTAGGCTTGGATTGACTTAACTCGGTTACTTTATCAAACAAGTTTGAACAGCACAAAGTTTGATTCAGCTTGAACAACTCAATGTGGCCTAATGTTGATAATAATGAAGTGACCACATAAGAAGTCCTTACACCCTTTGCCATGGAAAGAAGGAGAGTGAAACAAGGGAAGAAGCAACCAAGGAAAGTTGAAAGGCATGCTCAGGGCCTTGACATGAGGTTCAACAAGATAAATTGGTGAATCATAACCTCCTAAAAGAGTTTGAAGACATGAATAAGTATTCTATGGAACAGTCCTATAAAATTGGTGAGCAACTAACATCACACTTGAAGAAGGAATCCCTTCTCTTTAACAATGTGAAACTCAATTAGAAGGAGGTGACTCTAGAGGAAATAGAACATCTAAAACAAGTGTTGTTCATATATAGATCTAATCTAATCTACGATGGCTTGACTAGCCAATTGATGGGGCGAATAGAGGTGTTCAAACCAAAAGAGGTCAAGGATGTTTGATCTACCTTAAAAAGTGGACAACTTTCTATGGTCAATTGAGCAATACTTTCTAGTCATGAGGATATGTGGTGAGATCTCCATGGTAAAAACAACTTTTATGTATCTTGTTGGTATTGGAATGCTATGGTGTCATACTCGAAAGAATTTACTAGATGCATGGTCCATTAACACTAGGGATAATTTTCAAGCAAAATTTTAGAGGCAATTCTAACACGAGTGTACACTTATTGGCCCAAGTTAAGTTGAGAATGCTCACTCAAAAACATGACCTCAACTTATGTCAAAGAATTTTCAAACTTCTAATTACTGATATGTGAAGAAAAATGCTCTATTCTCACTTTTGAATGGACTCAAACCATGGGTTAAAATGGAATTGCAAAGAGAAGGCATATAAGACCCCATCTCACTTGTAGGCTTCAAGCAAGCAGAAGCATCACCACAAACAGGTCATAACCAGAGTGGCATCCTAAAGTCAAAGTTTTAGTAACAGGTAACACCATGGTGGTTCCATAAAGTATCAAGACAAATCTTCATCTAGCCATAACAATGAAGTAAGCAACTATAGCAAGAAGGGCAACAATGCACATCCTAAAAGCAGTAGCAATCAAAGTCATGGAAAAGTTTAGGGCAGATCACTAAAAGAAGACATACGAACCACAATCTTACTTCCTATGTGAAGGACCACACTAAGTATGTGAGTATCCAAAAAGGGCAAAGCTATATGCACTTTTCTACAGTATGCATAACTGTGAAAAGGACAGCTTAGAAGCACACCTTTACCTTTAGTATCGAGAGGCAAGTTAGTAATTGACTACCAGAAATAAGGAAAGGCCAAAAAGAAACATAAACATGCATAGAAGTCCACATCACTAGAAAATACTTTATGTTTGGAAGCAGTTTGTATATGGCCATGTATACTAATTAGTGTATCCTTGGATAGTTATCTTAAATTTGCATCTTTTGACAGTAAGTCACATTATTTTTGACAGCATGCAGCCATTTTAGCAAATTAGTATGCTAGTTTTAAAACGTAACTAAGTGTTGCCTGCAAGGAAAGGTAGCTGGGAAGGAAATAAGTTTATAGAAAAGTTTCCCAAGTGGCGCTAAGTGTTTTTTGAGCAAATTTCACAGTGAAGAACCAAGCAATTACAATGATTTGGTGAGAAATAGTCAATTATATCCAGAATCATGAAGGTCATATCATGCATTAACAGAATAAAGAATTTCAGAAACATCCATTTGTAACAATACTTAAGTCGCGTAAATGGAGATAACTAGTGCTAATTTGTACCTTGTTACGAAGAATATTCAACCAACGCGATGGCCATGAAACACAAGATATATGAAGCCATTGAGTAATTGTTGAACAAACCAGACTAACAATCCTACAGAACAATTAAAAAACTTGATCAGCTACATTTCTTTTTACAATATAGGATCTAGGACATTGTACATAAACAAACTTAATATAGGGAGTGCAAACATAGAATACTGACAGAATCATATTAGACAACAAAAAAATTCTAGTAAGAACAAAAATAAGTTAGAATGTTTATTAAAATTTGTGAAATTTGGCATGCACTTCGAGTTCATAAAGAGTTAATTATGCAATCACTGAGTGGAAATTAATTTAACTTAAAATAAATTTAGAATTTCAAGATAGAAGTGGATAAATATTTCTATAATTTAATTAGTAGACTCCTTTTAGTGTTGGCTTGATCTCTAAGAGGTCAGATGAATGGATTTAAATCAATGGTGGGCGACTTGATCATTGATCCAATTAATGTTGAATTCAACAGTTGAGACCATCACTAAGACCTACTACATAAGAGATGAGTTATTATAAGTACTAACTAGTAATTAATACGGATTAAAGAGTTATTTATTGGGGTGTCAGCACTTCGTAGAAGAGACAAACAGAGAGAGCTGATGGTAGAGAATCAACATGAAGACGAGATCAAGGCTTCTCCAGGAACCAATCGCTTTCAAGGAGACTTTGGCAGCAAGGACAACATCAAAGGGAAAAAAAATCCCAGAATAAAGCATTTTCCTACCTCTTTTCACTCTAGGTCTCCTTGAGCTTTGTGGTTTGAATGTTATATATTTTGCTTTTGAAGTTTTGTTTCTATCGCTATTTTATCCTATTGAAGGTATTTAATGTGTTAGGAGATGTTTCAAAGGAATCTAAAAGTGCTTATTGAGATTGTTATATTGGTCCAAGGGTCAATAACCCTACAAACAAAATGGGTGGTTGATTAGGCACTTGACAAACCTATCAATTGATCGTGTTCCAATATGGTGGAGATGCTGCTGCTTGTGGAGAAAGAAAAGAGGAATATCATGAGAAACTCATGTGAATCAAGTTCACACAAAGCTCTTTTATTTCATCTCATTGCATAATGTGGACAAAAAGTGGGTTACAATCAAGGTGAGCAAATCAACCCCAGTTTTTTAAACAAGAAATGGATTATCTAAAAATTCGTGGAATAATTTGTTAGACCTAATAAATTCAAAAACCTAGTTATAACCAATTAAATTAGGTATAACTAAACTCTTACAATTTGAGGCTTAATATCAACATTGTCTGAAAGGTGGAGATGTAGCTGTTTGAGGAGAAAGAAAAGAAGAATATCATGAGAGGCTCATGTGAATCATTATCATACAAAGCCCTTCATTTTCATCTCGTTGCATAATGTGGACCAGACTTTGGTTAGATTTGACGTGAGCAAATGAATCCCAGTTCTAAAACATGAAACAGATTATTTAAAAATTCATTTAATGGCCTGTTAGACCTAATAAATAAATAAATAAGCCAAATGTTTAATCAATTAAAAAAGGATTAAATTCTTGTGATTTGAGGCTTAATTCATCTTATCTTTGACTAATAAAGTATAAAATTTACTGAAGCCCAAAATGAATCTAATCTGGGTGCAATTTGGTCTCAATTAAGGTTCAAATTGGAGAAAATCAAGTCAAAATAGCAAGAATTGATAGTTATCAAATTGAACCAAATTAGAGAATTTTTAGGCTTCAATTTGCCTCCCCACCTCTCTTACATATGTGCCATCCTCACTGCCCTCAAGGCAATATTGCTAACTCCCCTTTCCACAGGAGTGCCACCATTATACCTAGACGCAGACAACTGCACCATCTCTTCCCCATATTTCTACCTGTCCCTAGCTCTTGGAGCTCCTTGGCTTTCCCAACAACACTGACAAATCCTCTTGAGTAGGAGTGACTCCATTCTCTCATCAGCCCCTTCTTCCCTAAGAAGCACCAGTAAGCATCCAAGCTCCTTCTGGCCACATTGAGAGTAGTTTTGCCTCCTCCAGCATGATCTATTATTATTTATGCAACCCCTTCTCCTTATTGCACTCCTATCTGGACAGGAAATTCTTGACTTTTTTAGTTCCTTATGTTGTTTATTATTTATTTTGGATCCCTCAAGTGTAGATGTTATAGCATAATTGGTTTACTGATCTAATATGTACAGAGTTATCACTCTCATATATAATTCAGAAATCAAATTATTAATCTTACTTCAATAATGCATGAATAGAGATTGACATTATGGTATTGATGTGTACTCATACCAGCATGTCACATGAAACATACATACCTAGCATAGAGAATTGACAGTGTACCTATGATACATGGTAATAGTTGAGGGTAAGGGTATGAGCATAACCACCTCTCTCTTCTCTGCACCTCTAACTCCTGCCATAAACCCCCAATTTCTTGATTTTCTTGTCTACTTTTGCCAATGCTTTTCTCTCTTCGGTATCCTGCCTATGATCTTCTAAACCTCTAATACTTTGACCAAAATCTCAGGCAAAATGAAAAAGAATTAGGTCGTTGCACATTAGGATCAGTCATTTTTTTCAACTTTAGACATGGTTTGTTGCATTCACCTTACATATTTTATGATTTTCCATCCTTTTTCACTGTTTATGAGAAGTTCTCCAATCAATTCTTATGTTGTACTCATCACATATCAGCTTGGGGTGACTCATTAAATGTACAATTGTTTCTCTGATTACAAACATTTACAAATGATGTGTAAGGACATGTTATAAGGCATTGTCTACCGTTTGCTAGGCACAATCCAATAGCATGTGCTAATAGAATTATGTGTAGCCAAGAACAGTACATTCGGGTTGTGACATAACTAGTGTTGTACTTTTATCATAGAATCAGAATTTTTAAGTATTTTAATTGTGAATTGTTTTTCAAACTCTACTAAGAGAAAAGAAAAAGAAACCATGTACACAATAAATCTATAGGCACATTAGTAAAAGAAAATATCATTATGGCGGTATAACCTACTCTGTATCAGTTTCCTCATCAAGCAGACTGAACAAATTTTCTTCAATAGTTGCTTCAATCATGGATTTCTGCCAAAAAATATGTAGGTGATCTTGTAGAACTACACATGTATAACTAACATAAACATGAGAGACTACCATCACAAGTAGGATACAAATGTATAAAAAGGTTTATGGATGTAAGTCATATCACTAGATTATATTGACAATTCCATACTTGATATTATTAGAGAATGATGAAATGCCAATATGCCCTGTTATATCCCAAAAGATTTTGACAACAAAAATAAAAAATAATAAACAACATTAATTGAGAATATTTGTGATCTATTAGAATGCAGCAAATATTTCCGAGATAATTTGAATAGACTATTCACGTTTAGGGTTGATCCTCAATTCAATTTGAATTTGAATAAGTAGGCTTCGAGGTTTTAGTTGGGATCAGAGAGTCTTCCCATTCAGCAGAGTTAAGTTGTCGTTCTAGACCTCAACCAAATTAATTTTTAGGATAAATTATGTCTAGATGCAATTTGATTTTAGTGATTAATAGGTCTAACTGGTGGCTTGATGTGATTGGCTTAATTGGGTTCAAACCAAGCTCGATTGGAACTTAAATTTAGATAACTGAGGGTTCATCCAAGTTAGATGACTTGGGTTGAAGCACAGAGAGATGGGTTTTTTTTAGAATGAATAATAATGAAATCACCATTAGAAAGTGATGTAGAAATAAACATGGTATTAAATATCGACCCGTGCCGGGCGATACGGGCAAAATTTTTCTTTCCGCTTGTCATCCGGCACGAGACAGCGGCGCTGCAGCGCAAGGTGGGGTTGTGGCTGCGGATTAATTTAAATTATTATTTAATAATCAACTCTTCAAACTATAGTTAAACTATACACTTAATAATCAAAACTATATAATTTAATAATTAACTTCTAAACTATAATTTAAATTATAATTAAATCAATTAAAATTTAATAAAATTATCTTATTAATTTAAAAAATATTTTATAAATTATTTTAAAATTTATTTTATTAATTTATTTATTATAAATAATAATTTTATTATTATTAAAATTTATTTTATTTGTTTAAATCCTATTTAAATTAATTTTACTATTATAATTAATTTTTTAATTTTTTCTATAATTATTTTATTTATTTTTAATATTAAAATTAAATTTTTTACTTTTAATTTATGTATTTTATATTTATAAATTATTGAAACAGTATCGGCACGCACGATACGGTACCGAAACCGTATCGTTCCGGTCGTGGACCGAAACCTCGGCTCGGGTCGAAATTTTAAACCTTGGTTGGGACGACCTTGGCAGTATGTTTGTGGGGCTATCCATGATGGACGAAAGAACAACTATACCTTTTATATTGGAGAAAAAAAGACTGTACTAGTGCCCTAACGAAAAGATTACGTTCTTATTTCGGTATCATCTGGCTCTGCTCTTCTTTCTATGTCTCGATTTTTAGATGTGACCGCATAAAAGAAGGTTGCCTCCACTTTACTACTTGGCCTAAGCAATGTGCTAGACCCGAGTCCAGATTTACAAGCCAAAGGATCAAGTCAACCTACTCGAAACTCAAGGATGAGTTCTCTTCGGCCTTGGACTTGATGCAGATGCATCCAGCAACCAACACAGTCTGCCTGTGCCCCTTAGCACTGGTGTGCCACATCCCAGACCTCAGCACAAAGAAAGTGTGCCCTCCATAAGCTCTCACGGTTTGCTCGTGGTCACCTCTGTAGGCATGTTCCATTCTAAGGCTTGACGAGGATCTTCTACTGGGAACCACGATTTGCTCATGGTCCCCACCACAACCTGCCAATAGTCAAGCCCACGAGCATGTTTAGAACAACCGTGGGAACCATGGTTTGCCTGTGGTCCCCACTACGGCTGTGGAACGCCACTGCCAAAACTTGGTTAAGTTAGGGTTTTGATTGTTTCTATTCGTTTTTTAATTTTTCTTATTTGTTTCAAACCTTTCTTCTTTTCTACTCTATTTAAACATGAGCTAAAGCTCTTGTAGGGAATGAAGTTTTGATCAGTAATTGCTTATTTTCATTTAAATCTAGAAGCGGTTCCTCTTTATTTACGAATTACCTCCTTCGATTTCTCCCTTCTATTCTAATATTGTACGTGGAAGGACTCTCATCCTGCATTCACCCTACATTAGGGGTGAATAACATTAAATGCTTGTTTGAAAAACACACACAAATACATAGTGAAAAGTAACAATATCACAAAGAATACAATGATTTACTTGGTTTATAGCCAAAGGAATGCTAGTCTAAGGCCTGTGAGTTGAGACGCTTTGAGTGGAAAAAATACTAAGAAATCTCTTTCTCCGAAGACAAAGATATGTTTACAAATAGAAACAAAAGAATGTAATACAAAACTTATACCGATGCTAGAAGATCAACTTGAAGCACTTGGTCAAAGTTGCAGCAAGATAGTGCTTGAATCTGATCAACGAACACGAGAGATGAGATTGAAGACCTTGAATTGATGTTCTGACTCACTGTTCGAGGTGTTCTTTTATAGGCCTAGTCCAAGCACTTGGAAGCCCTTCCAGGCACCTCTAGCTTGGTCTCAATTAAATCCGACCTAGTCGGGTCCTATCGTGGTCCAATCGCGTGGATCCTTCCAAGTGCCTAGAGGTTGATGTGACTTCCTCTGGTTGAACCTTGATTCCACCTTACAAGTCATGCATTATCCCATTAGAGTCACCTGAGGCCCGTGGCTTTCATGTATTTGGACCATTTATTGTTCTTCTCCGTATCAGGACTTTAGTTGCTTGGATTCTATCCAGGCACTTGGACATTCAGTTGACTGAACTTTATCCAATCGCTTGGATTACTTCGGCTCACTGTTTCTATAATACAGTTAACCAATATCCTACAACACAAAATTAGCCAAATGCACATTATATTATTAATAATAGTCTTTTAACTGTTTGATCTTAACTTCGACATTCCCTCCGAATCCTAAGTCAGATCAACGCCTAAGGTTGTCTCCCTACAGAGTACTCGATCTCATAAGTTATTTCTCGAGGAACTTCTCCACATAAGGTTTTTATCTTGCTTACATTTGCCAAACTTTTAGTCTCTCCGACCTATCTAGACTTCCTGTTCAACATATAATCCCTTGACCCCCATGATCATCTCCGATGTCCAGTCCTTGCTGACCCATCGAGACTATGTCAGTGTCACTTTCACTTGATCAACTAAGACTTTCTCCTGCATAGTTTGGTCTAGCTGACCTACTAGAGCTTCCACATGCTTAGTCCGATCCAACTGACCTACTAGGGCTTTCACCTGCTTAGTCCGATTCAACCAACCTATTAGGGCTTTTATCTGTCTAGTCAGGCAACTGACCTACTAGAGCTTTCACCTGCCTAGTCAGGTCAATCAACCTACTAGGGCTTCCTTTGTTTATTCCTGCACACTTAATATACACATTAGATAATAATAAATTCTTAACTTTTAACTTTTTCCAACATTAAAACACAGGTTCGATTATCTGGTGCTTTATGCACCAATAAGAATTACATCAAGTACCAACTTTAAATTTCTATCTTTTATTCTAATCATAGATGAACTTACTAAACACATCCAAGATACGATACTGTAGTATGTACCATTTACATATGATATTGTTTTGGTAGATGAAACACACAAATAAGTAAATGTTAAATTTGAATCTTAGAAGGAAATGCTAGAAGCACTTAGTAGAGTAAAGACAAAATAAATGAAATTTAAATTTGACAATGTTAGATACAATGAAACAATTATTAAGTTAGAAGATAATAAGCTATCTGTAATTGAAAATTTTAAATATTTAGGATCATTTTTGCAAAAGGATGGAGGGGTTGAGAAAGATGTCTTATATAGAACACAAGTAGGATGATTGAAATGAAGGAGAGCATTATGTATTCTTTGTGATCGTAAAATATCTTTAAAATTAAAAAAAATTATAAAATGACAGTTAAACTTATTATGTTATAGGAAATTGAATGTTGGGCTATGATTTGAGCACATGAATAGAAAATAAAAGTTGTAAAGATGAAGATGTTAAAGATGAATGTGTGGACATATGACGATGGATAAAATAAGAAATGAGAATATAAGAGCAAAAGTTGGGATTGCACCTACTGAGGAAAAACTTCGAGAGACATGCTATGGTACACACATGTACTTAGATGATCCGTAGATGCTCCAGTTAGGCAATATGAAACTATTACAAATATATAAATTTAATGAGAAAGAGGAAAACTAAAGAAGACTTGGTTAGCAATGATAAAACAAGATAAAATTTATTTAAATATGGATAATGATATAGCAGAGGATAAAGCCCAATGGCGCAGGAGATTTCATATAGTCTACCCGGATAGAGCTTGATTGTTATTGTTTATTTATAAGAGATAAAATGGATAGGAAAGAAAGAAAAATGATAGAAAATTCAAGCTTTAAGTTATAATACATAGGAAGAAATAAAACAAAAAATAGAGTAGAGATTGTTGCATATAGTTCGTTAAAAGATGAAATAGTAGGAGTAGTTAGAAAGAGAGAGAGAATTATAATTCTCAAGATAGTGACGGTAAAAAAAACTATTAATATAATTACCTTATATGCACATTAAGTAAAATTAGATAAAGACATCGTTTTGGGAAGACTTAGATAAGGTAGCACAAAAAATCCTGCCATATAAAATAATTTTAATAAGAAGAGATCTAAATGGACATAGAGAAGTAAAAATAAGGAATATGATAGAGTACAAGGGATTATGATTTTGGAACAAATTATACAACAACAACTACAACAACAACAACCAATCTTTATCCCACTAGGTGGGATCGACTATATGGATCCTTCTACGCCATTGAGTGTTATACCCCAAAATATTATCATTTATATTTAAATAAATTTTATCTTATTTTATTATTGCTAACCAAGTCTTTTTTTTAGTATTCCTCTTCTATGTTTGATGTGTGTATTTGTCATGGTTTTATATCGCCTAACTGGGACATTTATTAGTCGTCTAAGTACACGTCTTTACCACCTTAAATGTATTCTTCGGAGTTTTTCCCAATAGATGCAACTCCAACTTTCTCTCTAATGTTCTCATTTCTTATTCTGTCCATTCTCGTATGTCCACATATCTATCTTAACATCCTCATCTCTGCAATTCTCATCTTCTGCTTATGTGCTTGAGTCATAACTCAACATTCAACTCCATATAACATAGCAGGTCTAATCACAGTTTTGTACAACTTCCCTTTAAGATTTAGAGGTACTTTATGATCACATAAAACACTCGACACTCTCCTCCATTTCAACTATCCTACTTGTATTTTATGTAAAACATTTCTCTCAATTCCTCCATCGTCCTACAAAAATGATCCTAAATATTTGAAGTTCTCAGTTTCAGATAATTTATCATTTTCTATCTTAATACTTGTCTCGTTATGTCTAATATTGCTAAACTTGAATTTCATATATTCTTTCTTTACTCTACTAAGTCTAAAACCGTTCACTTCTAGTATTTTCCGCTAAAATTTTAATTTAGCATTTACTCCTTCACGTGTCTCATTTACCAGAACAATATCATTTGTAAACAATATACACCACGATACTGTATCTTGAATGTGCCTAGTGAGTTCGTCCATAAATAATGTAAAAAAATAGAGACTTAGAGTTGGTCTTTGATGTAACCCTATTTTTATTGGAAATACTTTAGTTATTCCGCCTGAAGTCTTTACTCTAATTGTTACTTCTTAGTACATGTCCTTAATTAGTTTAATATATGCGACACTAACACCTTTCTTTTCTAGAGTTGTCCATATAATTTCTCTAAGAACTCTATTATAAGCTTTTTCTAAGTCAATGAATACCATATG
>JBAMHZ010000076.1:1972342-2001741 GCA_037177395.1 Alpinia galanga
ATGCAGCCCTTGCCTCACTGGCCCCCCAGCTAATCGCCTTGCATGGCAGTTCCTATTCCTGCACCGCAGCAGCGCAACACGGGCATGATCATGCTTGCTACATGCCAAGGCCAGAAATTTACTAAGAAGAACCCATTGCCATTGACCTCTCTAACTAGCCTGGGGACCCCCTAGCAGCGCCAGGCCAGGGCCTCCTCCCCCTCATGCTACCTACGTACTCCATGCGACGTACGCACGACGACGATAATTTATGCAGTCGTCCCAGTTTAAACGTAAAGTTCTTTTGTCTTTGTTTTCTAAATGCGTTGCTCTGCTCTCAAGGAGGCCTCTTTTTTGGATATCGACTTTATGTGATCGTCTGCTCCACAGTTTCAAAACCAGTATTAATTCTATGCGCTCGATCGATCCTTGCGTGTTGCTTGCTTTGGGGTCACTGTCTCGGGTAGCCCAGCTCCTTGTTGCTTGTTTGGAAGTTCTTTTACTTGGAACTTAGACACCAATAATGAGCCCAACGCAATGTCATGGCATGAAGGCTGATCAAATGCACGAGAGACGAAGAAGTATCCAACCATATAGATTCCTCGGTGCAAGGATATTCCATCATCCCCAAACTATTAAAATAAGCGGATAATTAACAACTTGAGATTCCACACTAGCATGAGATCCAACGCGGCCATGATCAAAAGCCTTTTTTGTCGTCGATCGTTTAATGCTTTGCCGAATTCATTGAAAAATAATTTCCGTGTTTAATTTATCGGATCAGATCAGATATGGATAGCCTATTTGGTAAGTAAATTAATTTTTAGACGAATAAAAAATTAATATTAGAACCATTCGTGATGAAAGGCAAGTTCAAATCGACCAAGATATATGAGCTTGTATTTGAATGTGGTGCATGTATGGGCACTCGCGAATATACAAATATTGCCTTAAATATAATCAAACCCGGCCCCAAGTAGATTACAAAATGAGATTAAATAATTAGTACATGTCAAAATTATTTAGAGAATCATTTCTTGAGCTCGATTAAATCAATATTAATTTAGTAACAACTATATCGACTAAATTCACAAAAAATGAATCGATAAATTATCAATGGTGACCACGTTGATACGGTGACAATTCCACCATATATACCAAATTGCCCAACAATAATATACCTTCGTTATCCTGCCAAAGATAGTTAGATGGGGGAAGAATAAATTTCAACAGCAGCATGCATCCCATAATTGCTGCACCAAATACCTAATTTTCAAGGATCTCGATCAATCAAGTAGAAGTTTTTTTTGTTTATCCATACGCAATATTTGGCCATGATTAGGGAACCTATACAGTTGCATTGATCAATTCCATTTTTCCGGACTGTTGCATTGTCCTTCATCAGGTTGATGTGACTTGGCAATGGGTTAAAGTGGATATATAGGGATTGGACTATTTTTATTCCCTATACCACTCTACTTCGTTCCTTCACCGGGAAGACTTCAAATCATCAGATGCCATACCTTCTATGGCATGAGGTTACCGTCACCAATAATTTAAGTTCCTCTCGTGGGCACTGTTTTAGCATCTGCCGCCAAAAGCTTACATCCTCTAAACATGGCATGAGAAGGCAACTCTGACAGCTCCTCCCTTAGAGATCTATCTTAAATTTTTTCTTCTCCAGAACAAGCCTCTTAAATCGTTAGATTTCATTTAAGGGGCACGTGTGCACTTAGATAGGTCAATTAACATAAAGCTCCACAATCTAGAGTTGTTAAGTTGGTATATATGTATTCTCTTTTCTTCTACGTACCAAGTGTCATAGTTTACCCCGCCCCTAAAAGAACATCGCATGATCGCTTAGATTCAACGAGATGGAACTTGAGAAGAAACCAGGCGAGGCGGATAGAAATGGGAGTCTGCAATCGGTGAAAAGGCTCGTGCTTGCTTTTGGTTCCATGACCTGACGGAGGAGCAGATGCGGAACTTATCGATCGTGGATGTGATGAGAAAGACTGGAAAACTGAAGGACCACCTGAAAACTACAAAAGCACAAATTATTAGCTGACACTTTTTTATTTTTAACCTTCCATGAACATGGAACTCTGCTTCATTCATGCTCAGAATCCTTCCAATTCTAGTTTTATAGATTTAGATCACTAAAAAGAATATGTCAGCGTCAGTGACCTTATTTGCAGCAAAGCTAGTGTAAACTGGGAATCACTGTGATCATCGATGATATGTGAGATGGAAGAATCGATCACACTTAGTTGCAGCTTACAGACTTTAGTTTCTGGAGAATTTAAGTCTGCTGATGACTTTGCATTCTCACATCAAATACTATTTGTGAAGTTAATTGCAGCCGGAGAGCATTAACTCGAGATATGGAGCGATGCAAATCAAGATTTTTGATTGAGATATGGAGAGGTCAATGAGGAATATGGAACACCATCAGACAAAATTAAGTATATTCACATAAGCATTAGAAATCTGGTAATTCGTTAGGACCATGGGGCTGCATTGGATTGAGGAAAACCAATTCATGTCCTCATGCATCACTTGGCAATTATTAGTTTACTAATCCTATTGATTGAAGTCCACAAAAAGTAATTAAAGATCTTAGCCGAGTTTAAACATGTGCTTGTGAAAGATGTCAATTTTAGGCGCCAAACTATAAAAATATCGAACAAACAGAAGCAATTCTTTGCATAGAAAACAATTGTTATTCCTTGTTTCTTGAATGCCCACAGGTCTAAGTCTAATTACAGGATTCCACTTCTTTAAGAGGTGTGATCGGGTTCCCGAATGATACATAGACCCTAATTCATGCCCCTAAAGTTTTCACAGGGCAACTTCTAATCCTATTTACAAAACCGAGCTTTTGTCGACAAGCGCTTCCACTCGACAAGCCTCACCAAGAAATCCATAACCTGCACAAACACATCATGATCAGTGATTTTAGCGATTTGGCAGCTATCAGTGGTCAATGAACATAGGAAAGAAAGGGCATATCCATGAGCACTTGCCTCAGATGGCTCTAGGAGGGAATACGTGGCGTTTGTCTCCTTGGGAAACTTTGAAACCAGGATCCCAAAACCTTGTCCTCTGTCCTTCAAAACCTATTGCAGAGAAAAAGATGTTAAATGTTTACACCGCTAGTTATTGAAATTAGCTTGTCAGTACTACAACTTCCACGAAACTCACCGTGAATGCATCTTCATCGGTGCGATCGTCGCCGATATAAACCGGCATTACATCCTTGCAGTCAGCATATCCTGTGTGCGAAAAGAAGATTGTTAATTAATAACGATGGTTTTGGAATTAATCTGAGAATGAACCAAACTGATGAATGTGATGTGATGTTAACGCATGCTTGTGAGCATACCAAGTGATTCCAATAGAAATTCCAATGCCTTGCCTTTGTCCCACTTAATAGTGGGACGAATCTCCAATACCTACAGATGAGGCCACCAATAAATCGTGTCACAGTCATATGATAGCAAGGCGGTAACGTGCTATGCTCCTGCAGCCAATGAAGGAGCATGTCACAAAATCACACCTTTCTTCCTTGCGTGAGCCGCAGTTTGGGGTACTCCTTCAACACAGACCTCACTTGCTCGAATAATGCACTCCATCCCTGCACCAATAGATACGGGTGAAAAATGTAAGAATTTGAAATTTTTTTAAAAAAAAAGAAATTCATTTGTCCATTTCTTGCATGAGATAGGATGTCGGTGCTCAATTCGACGCAAAAATCCAACCTTTTCATCCACGCATCTGAAGTGGACAGATACGCAGAACTTGTTGTTCTCCACCCTGGCGCCGGGAGTGGACTTGGTTCTCTCCAGCAATGATCTGTAAACCTGAGGAAGCGGCGGTGTATTAGTTTCGACGAGGAAGGAATGATGCATGAGAAGAAGAGAGAAGGGAGACGAACCGCATCTATCATTGGGAGGAACTCGCATGCTGGTTGAAAGAGGACTGGTTTCGCAGCCTGAACCACCCAAAATGAGAAGCAAGGATAAGCACCAAGGAGAAAATTGTCTGAGCAAGAAATGTGAGAGTTCGATGCCGAACTAGCTTACCCTGGCGTTGTTATGGCGAGGCTTTGCGGGGCCTTTGATGTCCATGCCGTGGCTACCGGCGTAGTATAGCCCGGCAACCTTCACGAAGTCGATCACCTAAACGCCGTTGTAGTAACAAAGTTGAGAGAAAGAGAGAGAGAGAGAGAGAGAAAGCAAAAATAGTGGCGCAGTGGCCAGATTGGTCATCGAAATCTACCTTGTCGAGGCATCGCCCGCTAACGATGGCGGTGGGGAAGTACCTAGCGACGTTCTTGAGTGCCTCCCTCATCTAATATCCAAAATTAGAGAAAAAAAAAATCAAAATCGAATCTTTTTCGGGAGGAGGAAACAGGGAAGAGGATAGATAAGAAGAAACACAAAAGGCTCACCGCGGCCGACATGAAGGCGGAATCGGGGTCGTCGACGATGGGCGAGAGCGTTCCATCATAATCCAAAAACATGACGATCCGCTTCCCCTCGGAATCTCTCATGATCTGCTCGAACTTGCTAAGCGCCGAAGGATGCCGCATCTGCCAAAACAGAGTTAGTGACGACCAGTACGCGCGGTTGTTATAAACAGTAAGCCTGAAGGAGAACGGAACACCACTCACCACCCACGCTGACTGCTCCTCATCGACGGTAGCGTCCTCCGGAGCCACCAAGGCGACCGCCGCCTTGGCGTGAGTGGGGGAAGAGGCCTTCATGGTCTCCATCCACGAGTTGATCACACAGCCGCCTAGCTCCAGCTGGGAGAGGTACTTCATCCGGCTTGCATCGCGAGGTGGCGGGTAAGGGAACAGTGGGGACGAGCCGGCCACAGCTGCCACCGCGATGGCCGCCACTTTCTCCGACGGCACGACATTATGCTTCGTCATCGCTACGGTTCGATGCGACGGAGTCGAAGTGGGGATCGAGAAGGCGAAAGAAAGATGGAATCTTTCACTTCCCGATCCAATAAAAATCTGATCTCGAGGGTGAGGAGGTCGGGGTGGAGGTGACGGAGAGGGGGAGGGGAAGATTTATAAGTGGAGATGGAGGGAGGAGTCGAGGAAGGAGGAGGACCCAGGGCCGGATGCACTCGAGGGAGGCGAGGGGTCCGTTGAAGGCCCACACTGCACGTGCGACCTCGCCGGTCCCACATTGCGTGTGCACGTGTTAGCTTCCGGGAACCTCCGCCTCACTGCGCTCGAACCCAACCAAACATCTTTTTCGGATGGCGATCAGTCGCATTATTTCTGCTTTTTTTTTCTTTTTTTTTTGTCTTCCCATGTATTATTTATTATTTTCTGGTCAAATATCTCTATTAATATTTTGAAAGTAAATTAATATATAAAAACCGATCCTTACGAAGGTCAATCGCACTCATAAAAGAAAAAAAATTAGGATTAGCAAATAAATAAATAAAGACAGTCGAACACTAGATTTTGTGACCAGTATTTAATTAACATATAAAAATTATCCATTTAAATTACTGTCAATGGACCTAACTGGTGGTTCAGTATGTGCCTATAAGTATGGCAATGATTTTGATTTGATAGAATATTTATTTTCTCCCTGCGTTGTCCAAAATCATCAATAATATCACACCACACCAAATTCCACTTTTTTTTTTTTTAAAAAAAAACTTAAATGATTGGAATTTTTCAGAGAGAATCTTGTTTGAGTATTTTTGAAACATTGGAATTGTTTCGAACATCTCTGTGAGTGTTTTTACAAAATTCATTTGTTCTTTTGCAAAACTTCGACAAGTTATTATTCAATATTTATTCAAGCGAAGAAAATAATAATAATAATAAAAGAATTAAATCAAATCAAAACTTTTATTCCCGGAAATGTAAAGGCAGCAAGGGCATAGCCATGGATGCTCCTCAAAGAAGGAGGAGAATTTGATAAGCACATGATATTTAACTTTTTTTTTAAAGAATTTATCATCATCATGTCTCCTCGAGCTCTTTATGTCTCCAATCATTAGCTTAGTCCTACAGAGGGACAAATAAAACCCAAGTCTTCTTCGTCAACCAACGACCCGATGGGCCAGTCCCTCGCTTTGAGATTCGCGACGCCTCCTTTCAAGTGCCCCCGCGGATACTCCTCATCGCCAATATTGACTAACACTTTTCGATAATGCATTGGATGCATGTCTTTGACTTGGAGATCGTATGCTGTGCCGCCAGTCCAGTGGAACTCGAGAATCGGTGGAGCTTCAATCCAACCCTTGCTCGTAGTAGAAACGTGAATTAATATACTAACATCGGTAATATTAAAATTTTACATTATTATTCATGTTGAAGAATGAAAGAAACATGCAGCGAGTGTTATGTGAGCGAAAAAATAAAATTAAATATGGAACATTTATTCAATTAGCTGTGGTATATGAAAGGGAAATATCAGAGCAAGTGGTTTGGTGCAACTAGCAAAAAGGTCACTTTTGATTATCGTCCAAAATTTAAGTGCAAGTCAATGCGATCCTGGCCCCACCTCTTGTGGGTCACACTATTTGTCACTGTCATATATATATATATACATATATATATATATATATATATATATATATATAGGCCATGGTCTGCTTGCCCGCAGGCCTAGCTAAGCAAGTTCGCATGCCCACGGGCCGAGAGTTAGTCATTAAACACATCAAATTTGTGTCATGTCCACAACAACCAACAACTACTGCTTTTCCTACTACATACGACAGTTGATCATACAAGAGCACACCGGCTGCATATTATTACAGTGGATGCTTCTCACCTGTTATTTACAGCTATGACTCGTAATAAACAAGGATTTCAACGCAACAAATTAAACTGATCATTCAGTCGATTTAACGCTCTCGATGCACGAGGAGTCGCTCTCTGCATCCAACCCGCCCGCCATGATTATCCCAACCTCGGTCACCACTTCTCCCATGTCCGGCCTCTTCTCTGGCGACCATTCGCAGCACCACAGAGCAAGCTTCAGCAACTTGATCATTCCAATGGACTCCCTCTTATTCTTCAGGATCTCGGTGTCGAACACCTCCGCCGTCCACTCCTCGCGCACTGCTCGGTTAACCCAATGGCAGAGATGGATGCCGTGGATGCCGCCCGGCTTCGAGTTCATCGAGATCCTTCCGGTCATTAGCTCCAGGAGGAGGCAACCGTAGCTCCACACGTCCGTCTTCTTCGACACCATTCGGCTGTGCTGGTAATCCGGCGACCTGTAGCACACCATCCTATGTACCGCAAGGGACGGGGACACTAGAGGCAGAAGGCCATAGTCACAAATCAGTGGCTTGTCATTCTCACCGAGAAGAACGTTTGATGTCTTCAAGTTGCCATGGGGAACAATGGCTGCCCCATTCATCTTCCTGTGCAGGAACTCCATCGCTTGGGCCACTCCGTATGCTACTTTCAATCTTGAGGCCCAGGCAAATGGACTTCTGTCGGCGCCTCTTCCTATTCGATTGAATTTCGACAAAATATTTAAATCGATTCTGAATAAATCTAAGAGAAAAGGCATGCCGATGGTGTTCTAATCTTACCGTGGATGCGATAGAATAGGTTGCCATTGCTCGCGTAGTTGGAGATCATTAGCTTCTCGACAGTGGAATAGTAGTAACCAAGCAGAGGCAGTAGATTTGGATGCTCCATGGAAGATAGCAGTCTCATATACTTAATGAACTCTTCCATGGTTACTGGTCCAAGGTCCTTTAGTCTCTTCACCACCACCGTCTTGTTGTTCTCCAGCTTTGTCTTGTAGCAGCTTCCGAAACCTCCCTTTCCCAATCCCTCTGCCGAGCCTTGCAAGAGATCGGTGAGATTGAAATCGCCCAAACCTTTGGTGAACGTTATCTTCCCTGGCTCCTGAACCGTCTCCGCGTCCTTCTTGTCACTCTCTGCACTGCTTACACGATCACTAGCCTGGCAGAACTTGCCTTCCCCTTCCTCCACGACTTCGATGGACTTTTCCTTCACTTTCTCATGCTCGTGTAGCTTCCTGCATAATTGGCGGATACTCAAAAGCAAGATGAGCAGCACGAGGCCGTCGAAGATGGCGAAGAATATTATTAGCAGTTCGCTGATCCGGCCCTCTCCAGCCACAACATGACCGAGCGCCAAGAGGAGCAGCAGGAGCAGCTGGGAACGCAAGAGAGTAGAGTGCATGGAGCGCTTTGGGAAGGTGGAATGTTGCTTCTTCTTGAAAGATGGGTGTTGAAAGAAAGAGAAGGAGTCGTGGCACTGCTTATATAATCATTCTGCGAATCTGTCATATGCTCCATAAATCATCAAATTCCAGCTTTGGTTGAGTTAAACAAGTCAATAAATTTCCGAATTATCTTTTCTTGAAGCTTGGAAACATTATTTATCAGATGTAAAACAAGATTTGAAGGCCAGTGGATTTTGTAATATTCTTCTTGATTACATCTGAATTCACGTCATTTACAGTGTCTGTTGAAAATATCAGCCCTTGAAAGTATCTAATACCTCGATTGTGACACCGCCATTTTTGTCCTCCGTTTCCTGTTTCCATATACTTTGCTAGAACTAGTTGTGATTAATAAACTTGAGGTGGAACAGGGGATGAATCCATCAATCAATCCGAAGGAAAAGGACATGCCTTGCGATATTTGATGTCAACGTCATCGCATCGATTTTCCGCTCAGGTCTCAACATTTTCCAGACTGTTCTGTGTCTTGATCTGAACAATGTGTACCTTGACTACTCTGTGTACAGCGTTCTGTTCTTCTTCTTCTCAGCGAGAACAATAGCTAAGAACTATGCAGAAATATGATCCAAACAACAATTTTGTTTTAGACAATTTCTAATTACTAAAGATGAGAATTGAGCCTGAACATGTCAAACATGTTGGCGTCATTATTTTACATAGATCAAGTAAATCTTAAACTTGATGAGATTTTTATTTGTGCTTCTGGCTGAAATTTTTTTCGAAACAATTCTTCTTGCAAATAGAAATAAGTCTCTATTTTACATGTCATGAGATAGGACACCTAGCAAATCAATGTAAGAAAAATTCATAATTATGCAAGAGAAGCGGACATCAAGTTGAACATCAAAAAATAGGTCATCCAAAGCAAGAATTTCCCATTGCATATGCCACAATCTAATTTACATCACAAACAAGAGTAATCAACTATAAAAATAAGATAATAATCGTACTAGCCAAATAATTTAATATTTCATAAAGGGAACAAACACATTGATATTAAATTTCATTATACACAAAAAAAAATAGTAAAGTGGAGATTGTGCTAGAGTTCTATAGGAATGGAAAAAAAAATATTTCCCATTATTAAACTTAAAATGATAATTGAAATGGTTAAGATTTGCATGAATTTTTTTTAACTCTTTGCATGTAGCCTGAGTTGTTAGAAGTAAATTAATTTAATTTTTCTAAAAATGATATTTAACTTTTAATTATTTTCATATAAATATCTATATAAATAGAACTATAGTTTTAATTTTTCAATGCAATAAAAATATTTTGCTTCTTCAAATTTGTCTAAATAAATTATCTCTATATAGATTTTTTTATGACAATTTTTTTTTTTAAAAAAAAAATCCTTCAGAGTTTTATTTTTCGGGGTAAACAATAATTTAATTCATCTCTGATACAAGAAATGGACAAATATTAATTGGGGTTCTAATATTATCTTCAGTACGAGAGCAACCCACCACATTTATTAATTAATCTCCGCATAAAACAATAATTCGCAGAAAGCCATGGTTTCCTAGCATTCGTAGAAGCTGTGTCTTCGTGGTAGGATATCGTGCAGAGGCATCCTCGAGTAGACACTGGAATATCCCTTTCGGCATAAGGCGCCACCGCCGCCGCCACCGCCTTTGCTGCTCGCCTCCACCTGAGCCCTGAACACTGCACAAACCGGCCGGTGATCGGAAAATCTCGACTCCCCTCTAGTGTACTGCAGCTGCTCTATGCCATTCCCATGCCACAGGATCCTATCGCACCTACATTTTAAAATTAATTACTACATAAGTCTCAATTATTTACTTGCATTTCGTTATTTAATCGCGCGCCCTTTTTTTCTTCTCTCTTTTTCAATTACCATGCCGGTGTTCTACGCTTCTTCTTGGATTTGGTGGTCTCCCCTGCGTAGGCATCTGAGTTTTGCGCGTACTTATAGGTAGGAGCAAAGTAGATCTTGCCTTCCTTCCATCCATCAAACACCTTTCCTGCTTCTCTCTCCATCTTTAGCTGCGATCAGTTTAACAACTAGAATTATTGATTATATTTGTTTCAAGATCTTGTAATCCAATTTAGTCCTTACCTGATCCCTTCCTAGCAGAGCATCCCAATTATTACCCTCGAGAAGTGTTCTTGCGTCCTCATAGCGCAGTGCAATCCGGTAGTTCAAGTCACCAAACCATACAACGCGACTTCATACGTTCGTTGATAAAAAAAATAATAATAATTCGCTCTAATGATGAAAAAATGGAGATGAATAGGATTAATGAATATAATTTACGTACTCATGATCGAGGATTTTTTCGGGCATTTTTCGACTTCCAGGGATCTTGCAAATTTTGGCGAACTGCGCGCTCTTAAGGATGTCGGCGACGTCGGCGTTCCTTTTCAGCTCGTCGCCCTCCTTCTCGCCGGAAGTTAAGTGGCTGCACACAAAGCAAAAGGTCGTTTGGTGCAACGACATGCTCAGTGCAACGCATCCCTGTTTTAAGGTTTTTTTTTTCACACTTAATGAGCTTCAGCTACACCTATCCTCCAATGAAGCAGCTTATCAGTTACACAAGCTCAAATTTGCACCTTGTTCCCGAGGCAGCCCATGATTCCTCTGCCGACGGTATCGACCCGGAGGTGGCCGATGTGCTGCACCAGCTCGTTCCTCACCCACACCGACAGGAAAATGCCCACCATTTGCTTGCTCGCGATGAGGCAGTAATCCGCTTGGCTAGCGGTGCCTCGGACTTCCGGCCACTCCAACTTGGACGACGTCGAGTAGCATCCGAACTCGTCGTCAGAGCCCGAGTCGTCGATGAAGTACTCACTCATCTTCTTCTCCATCCGCCCCTCTGCGTCTCCGGGCTCGTACCTGCAGTTGCAGGCCTTGACGAGTGCGGCGCCAGTGGCGCGGTAGTTTTTGCTGAGGACCTTCAGCGATGGCTTCTGGAAGAAAAGGCCACTGCTCGACTTTGTGATCTCCTTGTTATCGTACCTAGCGTTGTTATTGAGTGCCTGGCCGATGAGCGCCATCCATTTGGCGGCGGGCTCGTTGTCCTCGATCACCAACACGTTCCCTGCATTCAAAGGAACTATTTCCTGAAACCTGAGAAATCAAAGGCATTAGCAATCAATTAAATTCATTATTCCGTAAATAAAAAGGATAGCTGAATAAAATAATTACCCAAGAACGTAGATGTCAGAGGATCCTTCTACGTGGAGAAAGTCTTCAAGGTTGAGGTCATTGTTTGGGGACCTTCCTCCTACATTCCATGTTCCGACAAATATCCTGTACTCCTTAGTTCGATGAACAGCAGCTCTCCTTCTGTGCCTCTCCAAAATAGATAGGTTGAGCCCTTCTATTCTTGAGCTCGTGCGTCTGCCTAAAGTTCAGAGAAATCCACGATGAGTTTATAGATTCTGATTCAAAGTTGAATCCATCAAATGCATGCATGGTTTCCCATTAGCCACCTGATAAACTTTTTCTTACAACAGGGTAAGCCTCCGGAAAACTTCTCCTTGAGATGTAGCTGCTCTCCAAGTCTTTTGATTTCCAAAACCCAACAAGTTATAAGTAGGATGAAAAAACAGGAATACCAAAGCCAAATTTAAGAAAAAAGGTTATTTACCAAAGACGATCTCTGTTCTCGGGAGGTCACCATCGGAGTTTCTCTTAGTTTTCCCTTTTCTACTGAAAATGCTTGGTAAAATGGACTACCAAACCGGAAAAAAAAAATAAAACAAGAAATGAGTGATTCATTGATCAAAATGAGAAAAAAAAATGAAAGAGAAATGGCATACTTTTTTCTTTTTATCGTTCCTGGCAGAGTCGTCGAGGGATCTGGATTTGGTCATGTCGTCTGAGGGAGGCTCGTCGAATGACATCCAATTCAGAAACGCATTTGGGTCGTCGCAGGGTCAGCCGTTGCCGATGCCTCGATTGAGGGATATCATGTGGGCATCAGAGGAGGAGAATGCGATGAATCGTTGGGGATGATGATCAACTAGAAACATGCGAGAAATAGATGATGGATGGATGGGAGGGAGGGCATTTGGAACATGGAAGAGGAGGAGGTGGCAAGGAATCAAGGACGAACTCCTACTACTCTTCCTCCGCCATTCTGGCGTCTCTACGCTTTTGGGTGTTATTGGGGAGAACAGATTAGCTAATGCATGCAATTTTTAGGCTCCTAATCTTGAAAAAGATAAGACCCAGTCTTCTGCTTCTTTTCCTCTGCCTTCCTTCTTTGCCATCTATATGTTATATATACATGTTTAAAACCGAAAGCGTTGGCTGCTTCATCTCAAAGGTTTCAATCACTCTGATTGAAATATAACAACTTTTTTTTTATAAAAAAAATTAAGTACTACTTAACTTATTCTAATTGTTAAAAGAAAAAAAAACACTTCTTTAACCGGTTTGGTTTGAAGATATTGTCCAGCTTGACACGGTTGAGATTTTGTTCGTTCCGCGCCTTCCTATGAACGTGTGTAACTGCATCAATATCGGCATGAACAAAGGAGCAGAAGAGAGACTGACAAACATCGACATTGACAGAGATCGAAAGTAGGAGAGAGCCCGACCTACCCTACTAGACAAGGGACGCTGCCTATCGGTGGCAGGCTCAATCCTGTGCTCTAACGTTGCAGTTGAGATCTGTGCAAGGGAGAGAAGTGAGTACGAAGAGGAGAGAATAAAGGTCTCATCCTAAAAGTCCTACAGTTGAAATGGAAAATGTGATAAGAAAACAAAACTCAAATACAGCGACGCATTCTTTGGACACTCACTTTTGGTGTCTCTGACCATAGCATTTGCCATATTCTTCTATTGTATGTAAAATCGGCCCATTAGGATTCAGTCTGGTTTCTTACGCCGTCAAATCTAGTGGGACTGGGAACGATAAATCCGGGCTGGCCTCATGAGTCATAGCTATATGACTGACGGCAGGTGATTAGTTGAGCGTTTGGCCGTTGAGGGAAAGTGTCGAACAAGATGTAGGCGTCGCGGAACAGGAACTCTGCAATGCGAAATCTACTCCCGTTTGCTTCCGATCTCGTCTGGATTTCTCATAGTATCTTAAATTGCCTTCCACGCCTCCAAACCCACGCTGCACATCCTCCTCCATCGCCCTTCCCAAACTGTGCTTTCGTCCTCCGCGCACCAATTCACACCCTGCTGTCCACCAGCACAGCGCCTAGGGGCCCTGCCACCGCCTCGAACTGCATTTCCTCGAATTCTTATATCCATGCAGCGAATCTTCGTTCTGGCAAGAGCTGCGCTTCTGGCTGCTTGCAGGACGATCTGTGCATATTCGACGAAATGCCCCAGTGGGACGGCTCTATCGCGGGCTTCTGCCGAATGCGCACTACAGGTTTGCGTCCCGATCAATTGACATACAGGCATGCGGTCTCGGCTTGTGCTACCTCCCTGAACCTTGGTTTGGCCGAGCAGCTGTATGCTTTAGTGATCAAAGACGGGTTTTGTTCAGATGGATACGTTTGTTCCAGGCTCATTGACCTCTTCTCCACGTATGGTCGTCTAGACGATGCTCGAGGGGTCTTATGGCAGGGTGCCACCAGAAATGTCGTGTGTTGGAACATGATCATCACTGGTGCAGTGCGAAATGGGGAGATTTACTTGGCATTGGATCTTTTCCGTCTGATGGTGAGCGACTTTTGCAAGCCAAATCCTGTTACGTTGTCAAGCATCTTATGTGCGTGTGCTTCTTCTGGGAAACTAGAAGCAGGTGAAGCTGCACATGGTTGGGCGATTAAGACTGATGCTGTTGCTGATGTGTTTGTTGCCACGGCGATCGTTGACATGTATGTGAAATGTGGGGTCATGGACGCAGCCATGCGGCAATTCTCGTCCATAGCAATTCGCAATGTGGTTACTTGGACAGCAGTTATTTCTGGTTTTGTCCAGAAGGGCGAGTTCGTAGATGCATTGTTACTTTTCAAAGAAATGTTGTCTTCAGGCGTTGAGATTAACAAGTTTACTCTGACAAGTGTACTACTTGCCTGCTCTAAATCCTCTACAGCAAAGGAGACAGATCAAGTACATTGCTTGATTATGAAGAAACGCTTGCATGTTGATTTTGAGGTAAAAGATGCGTTGCTCAGAACATATGGAAAATTTGGATATATTACGTACGTCAATAGGGTTTTTGAAGAGACAGGTATAGTGAAAAGTGCGTCCACTTGGTCAGCTATGGTCTGCAGTCTTGCTGAAAACAAATGCTTGATAAGATCAACGCAGCTCTTCTGCTGGATGTTTAGTGAAGGTCTTAAACCTGACAAGAATTGCTGCTCTTGTATCCTAACTATAGTTGATCATGTTGATTTTGGAAGGCAAATACACTCGTATGCTATAAAATTTGGGGCCGTCCATGATATTCTTGTTGGAAACGCACTTTTTACCATGTATTCCAAATGTGGTAGCCTTGAAGAAAGCTATCAATTTTTCATGACCATAAAGGAAAAAGACAGAATTTCAATTACATCCATGATCTCTGGTTTTGTAGGATATGGTCACACAGATGAAGCATTCCAGTTGTTCAGAGACATGATGGAGGAAAAGATTATACCAGATAATATGACTATATCTTCCATTCTTATGGCTTGCTATGGTGAATATTCCTTGAACAAAGGAAAGGAGATTCATGGATATGCTCTTCGTAGTCAGCTCGTCATTGATCCACCTCTCGGTAGTGCACTAATCTCAATGTATCTGCAATGCAAAAGGCCAGTATTAGCCAAACAATTCTTTGATAGAGTCTCACCGAAAGATCAGACAATGTGGTCTTCCTTAGTCGCAGGCTTTGCTTCAAATGGTTATAGTGAGGAAGCACTCATGGAACTTCCATGCTTAGTTAGTGCCGGCTTTGAGGTTGATCAATATGCATGCTCATCCCTTCTTAGAGTTTGTGTGAATTTGTGGAGACCAAGTATCGGTGAGCAATTGCATGCTCTTTCAATCAAAAGAAATACGATTTCTTGTATATTGGTCAGTAGCGCATTATTGACCCTATATGCAAAAATTGGTAGAATTGACGATTCTCGTAGAATTTTTAATGAGACTGAAGACCCTGATGTAGTCATGTGGACGTCCATAGTTGATGCGTATGCTCGGCATGGGAATGGGATTCAAGCTCTTGAAATGTTTAAACTGATGAAAGAAAGCGGTGTCAGGCCTGATCTCGTGACATTTGTTAGTGTCTTGTCTGCCTGTAGTCGTAATGGTTTAGTGGAAGAAGGCTTTCGCCATTTTAACTCTATGAGCTCTGATTATGGGATTAGACCAGAATCTCATCACTTTGCTTGTATGGTTGATTTACTTGGTCGATCTGGAAAGCTCAAAGAAGCGGCAAGTTTTATCAGTATGATGCCTTTCAAACCTGATCTGCCGGTATGGAGCACATTGCTTGGTGCTTGTAGACTCCATGGAGACGTTCAATTAGGAAGTTTAGCTGCAAAGAGAATTCTTGAACTGGAACCTCAAGATTCTGCAACTCTTATTTCTTTGTCAAATATATCTGCCGAGTTGGGAGATTGGGAAAATGTTACTATGATAAGAAGCCCCATGAAGGGAACTAGACTAAGGAAGGAACCTGGATGGAGTATAACCTAAACAGTATAACTAATTGGCACTCCAAACTCAAAAGAAGAATCACTCTGTTATTTTTCATCTGAGGTTGGACACAAATCAGTTAGGTCACCGTTAGATGTCGAGATGGATCTTGCCCTTTCTCCTTTCTTGATAAGGCCAAGCCTTGTAGCTAAAGGGTAAGCTCAGATTGCTGAAAGTAAATTTTCATTAACATATCCCCAAGAAACGATTGGTTATCTATATCATATTTACAATAATCTAACTTGTCTATTAACTTTGCACAATTCTACATCTTGTACTCTTTCAATCGGCATTATTTTTCATTGATTGTGTGGTTTTAAATATTGATGTTAATCGACCCTGTTACTTTGTATGCAGATTCATCAGGTGAAGCAGAAGCGCAGAAGACACTTTGAGACGGTTTCATTACTTCTTAGCGAGTCTCTCCATTGACTTATCCATGCGACTGACCAGGTAACTCATGGTGAGATGCTTCTCCCAAACATAATAGTTCCAGGCCATGTTCATTGCTGTTAAACTGAGATTTTCCTCTTGAATTAAATAGATAATGTACCACAAATGTTTAAGCCCAAGCTTCTATTTTCCCTCGTAATAAGGAAACGCTATATACAGTGAATGTTATGCTTTTGGTCTTTGAACATAGGTTTCGAGAACAAATACATAGTGCCTGTAAAGCAATCACATAATCAAATCACAGCATTCCACAAGATCTTTTATAGAAGACTAAGTGCTGCCTTAAGTACCTCTAGAAATGACACAATTATCACAACGATGATACAGTAGAGTAGATTAATACATTTGTCCAAGCCTCACGTTAACAATTTACAATCCCAGTGCACCAAGTGGGGTCTTGCCTTGTCCGGCCTCAAAGTAGAATATGAGCATGGCGAGCATTGCGATCCTGGCGTGCTTGATCTCGGCCAGCTTGAGCCGCTCCAGCTTCTCGACGTCGGGCACGTACACGCCGTTCTGGATGGTGCCGGCGAGGCTGAGGGGGTCGAAGAACTTGCCGCCGGGGTAGCCCTGGTCGCCCGTGGCGTTGGCGAAGTTCTCGGCGGTGCGCGACCATGGCGTGGCCCACTCCACGGACTGCGAGTCCGGGTTGAAGAAATCGACCCACCGCTTGGACTCGACCCAACCCATGAGGAGGAGCTGGGTACCGAGGAGGGTGCCGAAGGAGAAAGGCGCGATGGCGCCCGGGTCAGCGCCGGCCTCGAACCACGGCACGCCGCTCCACGCCTGCCCCACGAAGATGCCCACCACCGCCGTCATGGCCCACCGCCCGTGGATCAGCTCCGCCTCCCTGTACCACTTGAGGAACGCGGGGTCCTTCCCCAGCCCCAGCGGATCGAACCCGTAGTCCCCCGGCAACCTGCACTCATCGCATGGTAGAAAAGATTTTGATTTTTCCGACAAACCCCCCAATTCTCGACGATGATTATACAGAAAGAAAGTGAAGGGCATACGAGCCATCGAGCCACTCTGGGTCGACCAAGTTGCCACCGCCCCTGACGCCGGGGAGCCAGGACTTCTTGGGGGCGGCCGCGACGACGATGAGCCGCCGAGACGTAACCGCGGAGGACCTCCCGCCGATTGTGGCGTTGAGGAGAGTCCGGGAGCCGGAGAGGAAGGGGGTGGACAGGCCTTGGAGGACTACCGCAGCAGAGGTGGAGGCCATGGCCATTGCTGCTGCTGCTGCTGCTGCTGTTTGATAAATTGGTCTGTTCAGCTGAGCGGGTGTGGCTGCGCGAGGGGTATTAGTGGGTGGAGATTGCTGACAGGGATGCACCAAATCTAAGGGAGATCCGGGATTGGAAAGAGGATAGATTACTGACCAATGGGGAACTTGGAAAGGAGCTCTCAATCTGCTGACGCGGATCCCTCTACCTCACTCGTGGATATGGGCCTCTAGTTTTTTGTTCACCTTGAAATTTATCAAATTAGACTGATATATGTGTTGGCCACGTATGTACTCTTAATAGGTCAGTTGTTTTTTTGGGACCATCTCATTGGTATCATTTGCTATATTGATGTGGGACTCGGTTCGGTTCTTTAAAGATAATCTTTATTGGAAAAATTAGACATTTTCTCTTGTGGACAAATGAAATCAAATTAAGTTGGGAAAAAAAAAATCAAATTTGTAGGAAATTTCCAATTTAATTGCATATGAAGCTTAACCCATGTTTCAGTTGATCTAGCATATTTTTAATGCTATAACAAACAGAAAATTCAAGAGAAGTTGGATACTACTGATGAAATGTAGTTTTCTGAGTGTTAATCTAGAACAATGTTTTGACACCCGAATTGTGATGATCAATTCGAAGTGAAAAAACCGAGAGAATCGAAGAGAAATTGGATAGTGCTGATGAAATGTAATTTTCTGATAGAACTCGTGGGGCGGAATCACAAGTTTCGTATGGGGACGTAGGAAGGCACAAGGGTCATTCTCGTTGGTCAATCAGGAGATTGAAACTAATGGCAGGCCTTTGAGTCACGGTTGTTGCAGTTGAAGCATTTCGCGGAAAAAGTTTTCGGCAAAATATTTTCTATCTTTATTTTTGTGTGTGTTTAATGCAATTGAAAATTATAGTCCTTAATGAACATTTTTGTTTTTGTCTGTCACTTTTCACCCTGGTCTCCTCATTGCAAACCAAAACTAAACAACGTACATATTTCAAACGCAAGTTCAATACATACCGCTCTGATGACTTGATGAATCAACCACAAAATCTCCCTCTCTCCAATCAACTCATGTTTCAGCAATCTTGATATTATCAACACGATGGATATATATCTTCTTTTGGATTGATCAAAATCAATTATCATATAAGTGAAATTTCTGGTCGTACAACCTCAGATAATAGAACACATGTAACATATGTATTTGTACTTTTATAATTGGGAGACTTTTGAGCTATAAAATACTACAAAATGGTCGAGAGCCCATACAAGAGACCTCATACAGAAATTACTTCTCTTTTATTTTGAGTGACAAGGTGCCTGACATCAATGAGAAAGCCTAGGCTGATAGGTTTATATGTTCATACCAACAAATTGGTAGCTTCAAGAGTAAGTTGCGTCAGGTAAGCATCAGATAAGGGTGGTACCTCTTGAAATCTTAGTGGAATAAACCATGTCAAAACTAGGAAACGGTGACAGACAAAGCATATGAGTGAAGAAGAGAAAGGGCTAGCTCGGCAACAGCACGGTTCCTTGCATGTCTCACCCATTCAGTAACAACTTCTTCAGCTTCACTGCCATGAACCCCTCCTTCCAAAACATCTGCTGCTTCTGCGAAATGGCCATCCACCAACAGGTTCTCAACCCTACTGATGAGAGACTCAATTCCATCTCCAGAATGTTCTTTCATCTGATGAAACAAATAAGAGCAGGCACATTCTTTAAGTCAACTAAGGTATTACTGGTTCCAGGAGAATAAATGGCCCTCAGTGCGGATAGATTGAATCATCACAAATCAGCATTTGAGGTTTAACATGAGGATAACCTTTAATAAAGATGCAATGTCAGCCACAAGATGAGCAAGTATGCCACCACCACCGGCTGGAATAAGGCTGAAATGTCGCAAGATGCCCTTGAGGGACTCAAACTGCAATGAAAGAGAAAAGTAATACAATGTTCTAGAGAGGCAAAAAATGAAAAAGGTATCATCTTCCTAGTTAACAGTTAACAACTATTGTAAGGAGCTTCAACAGTGTGTAAACAGGTAGTCATTAGATTGACATAATTTATTAATACTGACGAACTGTACAAATTAACAGCTTAATAACTTACAATCTGGACAAAAATAACTAGAAAGTTGAAACAAACTGTCTCAACTGAACTTGAGATTAACCCACTAGATTTGGTAGCAAGCTTATACAAAAGTCTATAACATCATAATAGGTCAAAACATTAATAGTGTATAGGCTGTCTAAGCATGGTAAAAAGTAACCCCTCTCCAATATTCATCTAGGTTTAGGAACAAGTTTTTGAGTAAGAGTAAAAATGGCACTAAGACAGCATAATGCAAACTAATCTTACATGCCAAGAACACTGTAAACTTTATATCATCCTATGACAAACAAGAATAAGTAGTCTAGCAGAACCAAACTTGCATGGCAAAATATTGCTTCTGGAAATGAAAATATTCAACTGGAACACAGAAAATTTACATGGTTGGCAGAATCATGATGCAGGTTAGTATGGTGAGAGCAGTGAATTATAAATACAATAATGAAAATGAGAGTACAGTTTTCCAACAGCAAGATGGTTAGAAATTAGTTTGTACACTGGCCCTGATAATCAAGCTGAAAACTATGACAGAATATAAACAAAGACAATGAAGCTCAAACACAGTAAGAAGAGGATATTTTGCTTGCCTTTTCATGTAGTTGCATCTGAGTGTTTGCTCCATTGTTCAATATTTCTTCTGGAAGGGATGAAAGTGCCAATTGTAAAAGTGAATCTTTATCAATGCCTTCAAGCGACTTAAGCAATGCAACAACCTCAGATTGAATTGGCAATCCTCTAGATAGAGCATCTTCTAAAGCAAGTGTTCCCTGTATGATTGGAAATAATTAGCAAAAACATGCAAACTTTAAATTATGCTTTGAAACACATAAGTCCTCAAAAAGGAGTAGCACAAAATACATGTCTAAAGTATCTCAGATTTCTGTTTTTCATAGTAGTTTAATTCAGAGTTGCATTCTACATTTCACATAAAATTCTGGTAAAGAACAACCACAAGAGTAGAATCAACATACATATATACTGTGTGAGGCCTAGTGAAAATCATGTCTATATGATCTTACATTGTGACTCATATTTGATATTCTGCAAAACAATGCAATGCTAGCTAGAAACTGATTAAATATGACTTGCCCAAACACATAATAGTTCCTGAGTCTTCCTATCTTCAACAAATGTAGCCTAAAAATTTGACATTATGAAAGTATTGAAAGAATATTCTTTAATTAAAATCAAAATTATTTCAACCCATATAAGCAATCAAAATTGATATATTGGAAAATTTAAATCTCTCGTTACACTTTTTTTTGTGCACTATCTTCAAACAATATGTTGCATATTTTAATATGGTCTCATTTGCCCAGAGGTTTAAAGGAAAGGATAGCAAAAATGCTGAGGAACCCACCAAAGAAAGCTTGTGAACTGAATGAGTTTGGCGTGCTTCTTCTGATCTTGCATAGAACGCTAAGCACAAAGCATTTATCTGTTAAAAAAATGTAAATCAACTTTATACTGTGCTGCTCTCAAGTCAAATGATTATAATTTATGATGAGAAAATAAAATGAAAAGCAACCATTGTTGTTCGTAAAAGACTTTTGGTGTGCATACCCACTTATTTATTCAAATGAATAGCCATATAAAGAAGATAATAAGAATGATGAAACATCCTACATTTAAGTTTGCTTCAGCAATTTTTTCTATCTGAGATGATTTCTCCTTTGCAATAGCTGCAGCTAATTCTGCTTTTGCTAACTCTGTAACTTTCTTAAGCTGCATATCAAATTCCTCATCCTGCAATGAGCATTGACCTTAGTATTTGAACAAAAAGCATAAAAGTTGTCGGAAAGCGGTTTGTTGTTCCAGCGGCACCTTTCTCTGTAATTCTTCCCGAAGATTGTTTTCAGCTTTTTCCTCAATTGATTTGATAGCAGCTGCTGCTTTTGCCTTCACTTTGCTTAATTCCTGAAAATAGTGCAGAAATGAAGAGATTATTTCCAATTATATGCAGAGAGCATATCAATCAATTGAATAATCATCTTCAGACTTAAGTGATAAGCTACCCAAAGTATTAAACATGTCTATCCAAATTGATTTTTTAACCAGCATGCAATTGACTAGAACAGTGAACAAAAAACTAGAGATAAATTTGATGCCATTTGTTGAGCTCAAGCCAATACATTTTGCATGATGCCAAACTTGATGATGATAAAATCCAGTAGGAACTCAGGTAAGAATTATTCTCCTTTTCCAAATATCATAGTTGAAGATAATCCAATATTTAGATTCAACGATAGAGTCTCAACTCAGTTAATCAAGTTTACCATTCAAGAGTCTGCTATCAACTGGCATCAATTGCATTGCTTGTGCATGCAAATAATCCATAGGACCCAAACCCGATGAACAATGAAGACTGTAATGAATTTCAACATCTATGCAATTTAGCTGCAAATCCTCCATTTTTTAACTGGAAAATATATACCTATCACTAGCTGACACAAGAAACTTCCATCAGAACATGGGGAAAAACGTAGATTGTACAGAGATACGGATTTGCAAGAAGGCATGCATGCAATAGAAGCAATGAGCTTAGTTAAAGATGCTGATCCGGTAGGTACAGAACTATTTTGTACATGAGAATATATAGCCATATATTGGGAAAGCTACTAATCCAGTTACAATAAGCTCCTCATGGAGCTTTTATTTCCGATTAGAGATCGCTAATGTACATATGTAAAATTCATAGTTTTATTCCCTTGCACTTGTAAATGGGGAAATCATGAAAAATGCACTTTAAGCCATACAGTCACTGCATTAATGCACGATGCCAAAAAAAATCTATTTTGTCAATAAACAAATTAACTGACTAAATTATTTGAATACAACTCCATAATAAGAATAGATAAAAAAAGTCTAACCATAGAATACACATGAATATACATCCAAATGCAAGTCAAAGCAACAAGTTTAGAGTAAGGATTCCAGAATCAAATAGCGGAGTTAAAATTTATACAGTAAGGAAGAAGAACAAGAACTCCTAACTATTGACTGAGGAGCTAATCACACTAGCTAAATGACATTATTATAGAAACATACACAAGTGATGTCTAAACCTTGTCCAAAATTGCAGCCTCTTCTGCATACATCAGTTCTCGTGCCCTAGCATCCTTTAGTTCCTTTTCATACGTCTCCTGAGATCAAGATAAATGAGGAGAATGAACATTTGAGGTTTTTCAATTGAAAGCTTAAACATAAGAATTGTTGCCTGTAAGCTACTCATATGATAGCTGTCATTTCCAAAATATATTAAATAACTTCAATTTTCGCAGATAAGGACAAAAGATGATATATATAAGTCAGCTTGAAACTCTATAAACATTTCCTTTGTAGATTAAAAGATTATATATGTTGTTAAATAATTTTTTTAACACAACTCTATGCCCGTGGAAGGGGAGCCTTATCAGTTTACTGTCTGATACGTGGACCATAGGTCCACTATGATATTGAATTATTGTTTTATAGGTGAGGGTTCACTATAGGAGCTTGCTCCTAGGCCCCTCGCACGTCGCCCTTGCATTGCACTATTGCATGGGCCTGGTGCAACCGAAACCAAAAAATAAGAAGGTAAAATTACTGCCTTATAACCTAGAGGTCAGGTCATGAGTTCGAGTTCTGAAAACAGCCCATTGCAAAGCAAGATAAGGCTACATACAATAGATTCTTCCCCGGGACTCCGCATGGCGAGAGCTTCGTGCACTAGGCTACCTTTTTTTTTTTTTTTTTTAACTCTATGCCCATGGAAAAATTGTAATATATGGAGAAACCATTGAGTAGAACATCACAATCCAAATCGCTAGTCTAAGATAAAGATGAGTAAGAGCATGAGTTTTAAATTAACTTGTTTTCTTCCTTAATGGCAGCTAAAAGATATATAAAAGGTCCAGATTGCTATTCTCAATTTGTCTAATCGACTCGCAGACACTTGGTAGAGGATTAAAATGTTCTGATGTATAAGATCTACTTAGAACATATGTTTCATTTTTCTCCAAATGTCTTGATATGGCCATTTAAAAATTCATTAAACAAAACGCATATCAAGGAGGGAACTTCCTCGATGACATGGAGTTGATAACAAAAGCCAACCTTCAGGATTCTTTTTTCCTCAGCAAAGATGGAGGCATCTGATTCAGCTTGCTTTTTTTCAGCAGCATGGATAGCTTCTATTAGGTCAACTATTATTTTTCCATCTTCAGGAATTCTCTTATCCTTTGGATATTCAGTATCATGAAAAAAGGTGTTAATTATAAGAGAATAAAATAAGGTAACACTTTGTCAAGGAGAAAAAAGAACCTTGACAAGAATAAATAAACACAAAATTAAGCTTAAATAACCTTTTTACTAGCAGAAGACCTTCCAGCAGTATCATTATTCACCTTTTCACTGGAAATGTCAATGCTCCATTCATCTTGCAACAAATACGACTCAGAAAGGGGCTTCGGTGGCTCTTTCTCAGCATCTGCATGATCTAGCTGGATATACCAACAGAGCAGATGAACATGTGCAGGCCAAAAGAAAATATACATTCGAATCATACGATACTATTAATCCATTGTTTTCTAGCACTCATGGAATATTATCACATTTAGGATAGAAAAAAAGATGTGAATTCTAGGATAATAACCAAAACTAAACAGGAAAGTCAGATTAATTTGACATTCAAAGAGGTCAATATTGCATTTAGTGGTAATGTAAAATGTAAATAGTGTATGGAAATTGAGTATTTGAAATGTTCACTTTTTGTTTTTCTTAATTAATAATTGCTCTTGCATTTAATTTTAGCAAATTATTGCATTAACAATATGAAGGGGAGTTTTGGCACAATGGTAAAGTTGCTCCTGCGTAACCTTATGGTCACAAGTTCGAGTCATGGAAACAACAGCTTGTAATGTAGGGTAAAACTATGTATAATGGACCCAATGTGATCCAACCGTCCGCAATAGCTGTAGCCTCATTTTATTGCAGTAACAACAAAATATTGACCTGCTTCCATTATGTGTTACATGGTTCTATGCCAGCTCATATACTGGAAAATGCACATATTCATGCAAGTACATTACAAGATGGCCCTCTATCAGACTATTAATGTCAGTATTCTTCCCATTTTTATTTAGTTTATTAAGACATTAACAAATATAAAGAACCTTTTCAATATAGACCATTATGTTAAATACACGGTAAAGAAAATCCTATTCCAAATTATTGACAACATAGCTTGCTAAACTACAAGAGATTTAAAAGATAAACATGCATAAAACTAAACAGTTGGATGCAGTTAGAAACTAGAATATTGTCTCACATGGGATAATTTTCTACTAGTTATCATGTTGTATAAATGTATAAGTGAGAATAAGTAGTCCTTTTAAATTCAATAACATTGCTCTATTACTTTAGTCTTGTTATTAGAGCAAGAAATTCTAGGGATAAGTAGTCTTTTTAAATTCTAGGATTACTTCTTCAATCGTGATTGGGGGATGACCTCCCTCCTTTTCCTTCACTTTTTTCTGCTCTAGTCTAGCATGCCTATTCCTTCACTCCTCCCCATGTTGTCTTCTACTCAATGTTGCCTCACACATGTGCCTCTTCTTTTGCTCAAGGTTACCTTCCCATGCAAGCTCTCTGCTGATCAACAGAATCCTGAGTGGTACTAAACTATCTACTCAATAACATTGATCAGGTTGTTTTTTATTTTATTTTATTTGTGAATATCTGTATTACAACAATGTTTTTTAGTTTAACTAGACACAATCCTTTCATCTAACTAATTTATCGGTCCCTGTGATTGGAACTCATATGTTCAGTAAAAAAATAAGAAATACCCATAACCAGCAACAGTGCATTACGATTATTAACTGAAAAAGATCATACCTCTGCAATCTTTGAAGGAACCTCCATTGCACCAGCTTCTTCAGTGATTTGTACATTTTCTAATCCTATGGTTTCTTCTGAAGTACCAATTACCTCGGTCTGTTCCACACTCACTTCTGTTTGGGCCAATATGTCCTTTGCATATTCAGGTGATTTCTCAGAAACAGATACTTGCTCATCGGTGACTGAAACAAACTTTTCAGATGGTTCTTTAGGATCAACTTCTGCTGGTACATTTTCTTTTACATGAAGTATTTCCTCTCCAGGTACTGAAATTGCAATTGCTTCTGTTTTGATCTCAGTTTCCTGGTTTTGAGGTTCATCACTTTTGTCAACAATCTCTACTTCAGGTTCCAACATGCTTGGTTTCCTGTTAATTGAAGCAATAGCTTGATCAACTGACTGTTCCAAGTCTTTAGAAGTTTTAGTCTCGTGCAGTTTAGTAGCATCATGAGAAGCTCTTTCCTCTGTCACCTGAATTCCTAGCAAGTCAGCTTTATAAGCTGCCACTGCAACAACCCCAACAACCATACTTCCAAAGACAAGTTTTGAGATAGAGCCCGTAGCATTAGAATCATTTTCTGCAGGAGCAGGTTTCTGTGAAGAAGTCTCCTTAGCAGCACCTGAGAACTGCTTTCTTGATGAAAGGTAGAATGATGTCTGCTAACATATGGAAATGGTGATGGTTAGTACTAGCAATTAGGACAATATCAGTTCGTTTGGTTTGGAGAATTCAATTTCCAAAGAAAATTCATATCCATGAATAATAGGACATCTTACACTACTCTCACTATTTCAAAGAAGCTAACACATAGCCTGCAAAAAAATGGTAAGTTAAGCAATCAAGTTGAATTTTAAAAACATATGGTTGCTTTCCTTCCTTCTTAAACACCCTCTACTAGCATACTCTGCGAGATACATTCAATTTTCACTTCTCCAATCACAAAAGGACCCTCATATATTAGCTGCCACATATGCCTTAACTCTTCTCATGATTGCTGCAGAAAAATTTCTTAAAAACTGTTTTTTTTCCATGAGCTTAAGCAGCCAAGCTATCCAGTGTATCTTCTTTTCTTATCTGTTCCATATATGCATTGAGACTAAAGTACTACTTTTTCTTTAATAGACCAAATACAAAAATAAGATACGAGAATTAAGCAATTTTCCTCCGAAATGTGGCATTTTGTACTATATTTAGTTACATATGCTATTTTAAAATAACCAAACAAACACCTTGACATATGCAAGATTGAGAAGGTAATACAATTACGTTAGAATATAAATGTCTTGCAGGCGGGGAATAGAAACTAAAATGATAAGTATAGATAATTACATATCCAAGTTCACAAACCGTTAGTCTTCTTAAAAAAAATAGTTGAAGCATATAACATATGATAGACTATTAGGAGCAAAGACTAAAGAGTTAAGACCTCATTATAATTGCTAATTGTCAAAAGCCAATTTTCATGAGTATGCTCCTAGAACCGAGGATCCAAATATAATAATGTAATATAATATATTAAAAGCACAGATAAACACCCCTAAATACACCAAAGAAACAGTCTAATAAACTATTTTACAATTCTGCTCATCAAAGAGCCCCTCGATTTCAAATTATCTTCTAATCTTTAGAAAAAATGGAGTTGGTAAGTTTGCTCCTTTATGATTTGAGTTGATCTTTTCACCTTGTTGAGTTGTGGATGGAAATATTGAACCTCCACATTGCACATTGATGGCTCATTTATGGACTGACCAAAATTTGGTATTTTTTCTTCTATATGACAGAATGAATTAAAAAATGAGCACATCTAATCCTATCTCATAAATGCTCCAATAGATGAAATCACCATATAAAGAAATTGAAATCCCACAGATTCTATCTAGGTTACTATTCCCGATGTGGAGATTGCAGTGACAATACCAGTACCAAAGCAGGAAAAAAAAAAAGATGGCAACCAAACAAATAGAAAATTCATGTGGTATACATACTCATCAACTAGAGATACTGTATTTGTCCCAACTCTTCTGGTAATGTAGGGATAAAGAATTTCATTAACAAGTTCCAAATTGGTGCATTTTGTCAATGCAGCAATTGTAAAAGGAATTTTAACTAGAAAACCAACTTAAAGAATCAAACTTACCAGGTTAAGAGTAAATCAAGTTTCTGTTTAACAGAAATAGCAAATCTTTTGTACAAAGTCGAAACCTAACCTATCCTCATAAATATTATAACTCAAGCAGAAGAACGGAAGCTAGTAGAGATCAATTTCGAGGAGAGGTGCATGCATACCTGAGACGAGACCGGTCGGATCCTACTGATGGCTTGACGCGAAGAGATCTCACAAATGCACCTGCATCGGTCCAATATCATTAAAAAAATGAAAAAAAGGATGATTCAAGCAAGCGACCTAAGCGGAATATCGGCCCAAATATGCATCCTAAGAGAGAACTTGACGAAGATAGCCTTCTTCAACAGCCGAAAAGAATCAAATACCTTCGCAACATCACGGCAACGATAGCGATCCTTAGGTCACTGTAAACGAAGTACCAATCGGCCTGATGAAGCGCTGAGGATGTCGATCACGAGGAACTGTCGGACGTGGTTCGCAGCGATGGCGAAGGGAGGAGAGGAGACGAAACGCAGGGGAGGAGAGGTTGGCCTCGCAATTGGGAAAATTAACAACGGAAACAACACGGGCTAGTGGAAGCCTAATTTTATTGCTTCTTCAGAAAACCCCTCTGATTTTTAAATTTCAAAAATGAAACCACTGTGTCTTGTTTTTTTTTTTTAGGTTCTTTAGATAAAATTCTCATCGATAACCAGAATAAATTTTAAAGCAGTTACATTGTTCAACGTCAAATTGTCGATATTGAGAGTTGAATTTCTAAATTTTTATGTATGCAATATATTATATATGATTATTAATTATTGAGATTAAATGTATTAAAGAAGTAGTATATCCTACCCAATGAGCATACATATAAACACAATACATTTAATAAAACATAAACACGCTAGTAATTAAGTTTTGCAGTGTAGTTCCATATACATAGGCCTTGAAGAGGTTAGACATCCCAAGCCTCGTCCAAGTCTGCCATCATGCAGAAACAATTATGACAAGTTTACAGTGCTTATACAAATCTATTTGATCAATCACATAGATAACATTACAAGATACGTGAAATATCAATACGATTAAGGCCAACACCCATGAAAATGATCATTCTTTGATGATCTCTGATCTGATTTGCGCTTGCTTGGGCGTATTTTCTTTACAATTCCGAAAACATTCCACCTTAGCTTTCCTTCTTTTGCCTCTTCTGTTTGTCGTTTCTCTTTGCTCGACTTCATCTCCTCCGTGCAGAGTTTCTTCGCTACGTAGATTTCTGCAACGTCGCGCCCTGCAAAAGCCATGACTAACAATGTCTGTTCCAGTGGAGTTACTGCTGCATGAGTGAGGGAGGACTTTATAGGAGGAAGAATGGGAAGCTACTTGGACTTGGAGATGGAGTGGCCGGCAAGGTTGCTGAAAGAAGACGACTTGGCTGACAAGGAAGTAGTACAGCAGTGGACTGGTCAAAACTCAATAGTTCATAAAAGAGCTGAGAAGCATCAAAATTATATAAATTTTGCTAATTGGCTTGGTTACTAAATATAATTAAGGTTAGTTAGTTTACTATTAACGTTAATAAATACATCATTTACTCTAGATTTTGTAATAATTCCATCAGAGAGAAAAATTATGACTAAGTTTTTTTTTTATGAAGTTCTTAAAATTAATATTACTTCCACATCATATTTTATTGATATCCTATTATTTTGACACCTCATTGATTATAATTAATCAACTTTTTTTCTCCAT
>JBAMHZ010000076.1:2007139-2018616 GCA_037177395.1 Alpinia galanga
CTTTGCAGGCATGCACGCAATCAGTACTGTTCGTGCTACTGCTACCCCACCACTATATTTTCAAGTCTGTAGCTGTACGTAGCTGCATATTTAAACACTGGAATCCATTTGATTTTTTGATCTGTCTTTTTCCAATCTCTCTCCTTTTTTTAATCTTTTGAACAGTAATAATATATATATATATTTCTCTTGTAAATGCACGCTTGTGGTATTATTCTACTGGTTCATGTTCTCTTCTTCCTCCTTTTTAATTATTAATATTGGAAATGTTTGCTGGGTGTGAGATGTAAAGTAGTATATATATATATAATTTATTCATTAGCAGCAATGAATATATTTATTATCTGTTGATTAATTTTTTTATGGTTTAAAAATTAAATTACATATATTTACGGATACTCACGTAAAAATTACATAGAATATCATTCCTCTATATATATACATTTGATCTGCTAAGGCGTGCAACTATGCATAATGTATAATAACTTCACTTTACAGTTGGTCCTCGCATGATTGATCATTGGATTCTCATCAAATTGAGATTGAAATTTGCCGCCAATCTTATCGTAATTGGATTTTAACTGTGATTCAATTGAAATCTACCAATGATTATGGTGTTGACAATCACAATTTAATTAAATTCTAATCACAATAGACAATGCCAATATCTTATAAAATTCAAAGAGATTAAATTATAGTGTTATAACATCGATACTAAAGAAAATTAACCGAACAACCGTTGATAGCACATCACACACAGTCACACAAGCACTAATTGGGCTGTATATATAACTGTTTTAACAATACTTTTGGAGAGAAAAAAACAGATGTCTTTTAATCAAAATAAGATGCCCAATAATAAATAGAAGAGGCTTTTTTTTTTAATTTTTGCACTCATATAATTTTTATTAAAATGAAGTCGGAATTTGATTCATGTAATATTTTAGGTTATGATTGTTTGCGATCAGCTTTTGGAAAGTCAGCTAAGCTTTTGATGTTTGTTCTTGTATTATAAATCAGGATCATGGCCGACCACTTTCGTCCCACCTCTGGCCGCGCCACCCAGAAGACCCAGGCAGAGAGCCTACGAGACCTAACCTTGCCCCGGGAAACTGGCGGCGGTGGCGATGCAACCGAGCATCAAAGAGACGGAAGGGATGGCGCCGTCCCACGCTGCGCTCCAGCTGGAGCTCCAGAACGGCGGCGGAGGCGCCGAGCACGACGATTTCTTCGACCAGACGATGTCCGGCTTCTCCCCTGTCGCGTGGGCGCCGGAGTTGGGGACCACCAGGTCGCTTTTCGGGGCGAAGTCTTCGGAGGAGTCGCCGGACGGCGAGGGATTGAGCTACGCGGCCCCGTATGACGGGTCGTCTCTTCTCGCCTCGCAGCAAGGGATGCACCTCAGCGCCTCGCCGGCGGATTCGTCGATGCTTCTCCAGCTCGGTGGGCAGATTCTGTTACATCCCACAGCCGCCGTCTCCGGAGGCGAGCCCGGGGCCTTCCTCCGGCTGCCCCTCTCCCTCGGGAGCGGAGGCTCTGGGGTCTCGACTTCTGCCATCTACGGGGACAGATCCCGAGGAGAAGTCGACCCGCCGTTCGAATCGCCCAATCCCACCGTATAGCATCCATTACTTTAATCGTCACTAGTTGCCCTAATAAAACCCTTCAATTTGAGCTAAAATTTCGATTTTTAATGGCGTGGAAGGAGGCTGAGGTGCTGTATAACGACGGATTCACCGGATCGCTTCCCCGGGCGGTGCAAGCGACTCTTCAGCAGCAGCTTCTCCAACATCCCCAGGTTCTCGAGACCATCAATTTTGCTTCCCTAGCTATTTTAACCCAATTAAGGATTGTGCCAGGATGCTAACTACCTGACATTTTACTGTTTAAGAATTATGGAGCTGCTACACTGACTGAGCAGGTTCCTGCGACCACAGCGATGGCTTCAGGTTCCGCCGGCGCAGGTACTGCACCACCGAAGCCGAGGGTGAGGGCCAGAAGAGGGCAAGCGACGGATCCCCACAGCATTGCCGAAAGAGTAATTGCTCCATATATATATCCATATATATATATAACATCGTGTTTCTAATCCGATTTATACATATTTTGGTTGTTTTCCACCAAATTATCTTCGATGCTCTTTGGCTTTCGCTCTGTTCCAAGATTTGGTTTATGGTCACATTTTTTATCTTGCTCCTGCGCTACAGCTTCGGAGGGAGAGAATCGCAGAGCGTATGAAAGCTCTGCAGGAATTGGTGCCCAACGCTAACAAGGTTCTTTTTTCATACTGGCATTTTGCGTCAATACCTTAATGAATAATTTGTTTCCATTTTTGATTCGTCGATGCACTGCAGACGGACAAGGCATCGATGCTGGACGAGATCATCGACTACGTTAAATTTCTTCAGCTCCAAGTCAAGGCAAAGCTCCCCTTCTTCTTCTTCCAGTTGTTTAATTTAATATTAGTCTTTATCTCTGCAATAATGGCAGTAATTAAGCTTTACTGTTCAGGTCTTGAGCATGAGCAGATTGGGCGGAGCAGCCGCCGTCGCCCCGCTCGTCGCTGACATGTCTTCAGAGGCATATATTTTCTCAACTCGTCTATTTTGATTTGCTTTTAATTTGTCGAATGACTTCCCTAAACGTCTGTTGACATCAGAGCGGCGGCGGAGCCGGAAGAGCAGGCGGAGCAGGAACGCCGAGGAGTAATAACGATGGCCTGACGGTGGCGGAGCAGCAGGTGGCGAAGTTGCTGGAGGAGGACATGGGTTCAGCGATGCAGTACCTGCAGGGGAAAGGCCTCTGCCTCATGCCCATCTCCCTCGCCTCCGCCATCTCCTCCGCCACCTGCCGCCCTCGGCCTCCCCCCAGTCTCAACCTCCGCCACCCGACAGCCGGCGACGCGCCTCCATCTCCAAGCATATCGGCGCTGACAGTCCAGTCGTCCAATGCCGGCAGCGCTGACGCCGACGGCGGCAAGGATGGTTTGCTTGCTTAGAATTGGAATTTCAATGCTTAGTTTTTTTTTTTTTTTTTTTTTAAAAGCAAAACTTTCTAAACAACAAAAAAAAATGTTTTCTTATTTTGATCAATTTTCCTTTTCTCGCTGCTTGCTTCTCTGTCTGTCAACTTTACTTATTTGAGAGTTTAAACAAGGAGCATTTGTTTTCTCGCTGGAGTTTATTATTTTAATTGGTTTGCTTGTTCTACCACCACACCAATCAAAATGAAATGGTGATGGTGGGGCATATTAGCTAGTTAGTGGGGATTGACTAGATCCGTATTTATAAATCAGAGATGGGCCCTCGACTCAACCGGTCTGCCCTAAAGCTACACAGGTTCAGGTTGAGGAATTTCAATAAAATAGAAAAAGACTCAAAAGAAAAAAAGATGACCATTCAATTTTTTTTTTAAAAAAAATAAATTATCAAAATTATCTTATAGACTACTCAACTGTCAGGAGAAACCGTTATTTATTTATTTTATTTTATTTTTGCAAAAAACTGATTAATTCGATCGTTTTTCAGAATCTCATATTAATAGAAATTTTATGCACCCGATTGTGCTTTAAAAAATATCTAACCATCCAAAACTTTTATAGACAAATTTGATTAATAAAATCCTCTTCTTTTTATATTTTCCATCTTCTTCCCAGGAAACCAATAGGCTTCCAATGTGAAGCTGTAAACAATTCGAAGTTTTCAAACAATATACAAAAGAGAATTTAGTTCATAAGGAATCGAACATAACAGAAAAATAAAAAAATTAGCAAAGAAGAGAGAGAGAAGGAAAGGGAGAGAGAGAAAAGCACGGCGCAAGAGATGAGAAAAGCTTTAAAGATACTCATTTTGAAGCTACTGACCAAGACAAAAATCTCAACTACATGAGAGCGCCTTTGAAACAGTCAGAATTCCAGAGTAACTAAAGATGACACGGTGGGTGATGGCTACAACACAGTTTCAGCCATATTCCTAATTCAAAATTTTCAATGCAGGAGAAGGTTTCACAGAATTCACTCATCAAGTTTCCTTATGGAAAAAAAAATATGTCATACATATTTAGCAAAATAGACTGTGTGTATTAATCAAAATGAAACAGCGAAATTTCCATGGTTCAGAAACCATATTTTCAGGAATCAATATCATCTTCGATGTTTTCACTTGTTTCACCATCTTCATGTGGTATTACAATGTCATCACCCGCTGTTTCTGGCCCTGGACCTGCAGAAACCCTCACCATGGATGGGCGCAACAGCCTCTCTCCGAGTTTGAAACCTTTACGAAATTCTTGAATTATGATGCCTTCCTCGAATTCTGATGATTCCTCTTGCATTATAGCCTCGTGAAGCTTCAAGAGGAAATCACCAACCAGTAAGCAAAGAAAAACATATGCCCAGAAGAGTTCCATATAGATTAAAGAAACAAGAAGTTTTGAAAGACCTCTAGGTGTGTTCCAAAGAAGGATCTTTATAATGATAAATCAAGATAAAATATCTCAATTTTCTCTTTCTAATCTGATATTAGCGAAATCTAGGGTAAATTATGGTAAATCTCCCCTTGTAGAAATTCGCTGCCAATATCAAATGGATACAAAAAAATAAAATAAAATGATTCAACGGCAATGGCACCAAAGAATTTTCTCAAATTAACAATTAAAGGTAGCACGTTACCAGGTGAACAGCAAATCCAACATGATTGCCAAATCAATAAAACAGAAAGCAGAAAAAAAAAGCTTACCAACGGATCAAATAGAGACCCAACAGTTTCCACAGCTTCCACACCAATAGATGTCAGAGCCTCAAGGAATTGCTTATAAATACTCTGATAGCTATTGTTGATTTTCTCCTCTCCCTCAGTGTCAACCTTTATTTGAGACTTAGCTCTTTCAAAGTTGTCTAAAACAGGCAATAAGCTCTCTATCACTTCACCTTGCACATTTGTCATTAAAGAAAGTCTCTCTTTCTCTGTCCTTTTTCTAAAATTGTCAAAATCAGCACTGATCCTAATAACCCTGTCCCTTTCTGTTGACAATATTTGAGATAAAGAAGCAAGTTTAGTTGAAAGAGAATTCTTCTCATCTTCAATTGAAAGAAGGATGGCTTCAATTTCAGCAACTCTGGATAAATCTTCATTAGCCAAAGCATCTCTGTATGACCCTAGTGAGAGCAATACAGTTGAACCAACTGTTTCTTCGGTATCAATGATTTGGGTGTTGGTTTTTCCATCCTCCAAAGAAAATTCATCATCAGAATCTTCCTGCAACAATAGGTATCTTAGCATGAACGAGCCAGGCATCCCTACAAAATATAGGAACTCAATAAACTTGAAAATTACACCATTAAATGACTCGGAAGAAAATCAAGTAGGTAAATGAACATAAAACAAGGCCATTTACACAAAATGAAGTCTCCATTGCAGCGTTGTGATGTAAAAGAGGGACACTTTGATCCTAGTGACAATAATTGATGATATCGTGGGGATTATATCAGTTACTACTCCATTGCAAAGGTGACTGAGGTTGTAGTCCAATCATAGGTGATATTGATTGAATTTTTGGTTAGAGATAAATTACCTATGTAGGATTAAGATTATAAAATTACAATAGTACGAATCATAGGTGATATTGATTGAATTTTTGGATAAAGATAAATTATTTATATAGAGTTAAGATCGTAAAATTATAATAGTATGTATTAGCGACCGTGAGAGGACCTTGGATTATTTTGATTATATAAATGATTAATTATAACAAGTTGAGTTGAGAGGACAGTGAGAGGTTTTTCGGATTGCAGAGTCAACTATGATGGTGGAAGGGGAGCCTTGCCACAATGGTAAAGTTGCTGCCTCTGACCTAGAGATCACGGGTTCGAATCCTGAAAACGGCCTCTTGCAAAGCAAGATAAAGCTACATACAATAGACACTTCTCTGGAACTCCGCACAGCGGGAACTTCGTGCACTGAACTGCCCTTTTTTTTTTAGAGTCAACTATAATGGTGAGTTAGTTGAGCAATTTGTAGTGGCTATGCTACTTGAGAATAGATTGCTCAAATTGGGAATCCAATTCGTGATTGATGTTTAAATTTTTTTAAATGGGAATCAGGAATGTTGTGGTAACTTCAGGGTTTGAGGTGACTTGCACATTATAGGTACCATATCAGTAGAACAGTGATTACAGATAGTTGTATGTTTATGTTGTCTTGGACGTAGAACTCAACAAATCAGAACAAATAAAGAACTGGATTTAACTTGTCTATTTGCTTAGATTGTTCTACTGCCTTTATATTCTTTTACCTTCTTTATTTATATTATTGTCCTTCTTTGTTTATTGTTACTTTTCAATGGTTTGCATGAATGTGATATGTATGTTCGTGCAACTAGAGTGGTAATATACAATAAACTATATTGTGCTAGACCATAATTTGCATAGCTATTCACTATAGGATCATTATTTTTTTTTTAATGAATGAGGCCTTTCTTGGTTATTGAATCTATTACTCCAATAGCCTGCATGATGATTCAAGACCAATTTAGCAGTTATCTGGTTCTTATCGCCTTGATCATATATTAACTATGTCGAGGAGTGTCAGTGCTAGATGTAGCATGATCAAGCTACCTTTGGTGGCCATACACATGTTGAAATGCACAGGAACACCACTCTCAAGCATGAAAGTGCAGGGACTCTCACCAAGAAAATGCATCCAATCACACTAGTTGATTAATAATGCATTCTTGATGAACCTTTGCTATTGTTGAGCCTTATTTTAACTTATATTCATAATGCTCCTTTATGTTTACTTTCTACATTTGTGCTTATTTTTGCCTATATCATCTCCAATTTCAAGTTGTCAATTGAGTTGGTTCCACAGAATTACTTGGGAAATTGTTGCTTCTTGATTGTGATATATATCTTGCTATAATATCACTCTAGGTTATATGTGCTAAAGGAAGTCTATTGTGTGGCAAATCAACCTCAAACAGGACATAATGTATATCTATTATAGAGTACAAAGACGATGACAAACGTGCTAAAGGAAAAAAAAATCCCAAAGCAACTGTGATTCTTAGAAACTCCAAACCACTGTCTTAGATGTTAAAAAATGTCTCTTACCAAATTGAAAACAGGCCTAAAATTTTCAAATCAGAATTTATAAATTGGTTGACTCAAAACAACCTAATCTTGCAGAACAAACTACTAAATTCTAGTCCTACAATAAGCCACATGTTAAAACCCTTTAGTGTCTTTGTTATACACACTATTTTTTGTTATTTCTGTATTTGTCACCTCTTCCCCTCCCTTCAACTACCTCCTTGTTTACTCTGGCTTAATTTTGCTCCATAATCGCTCATACATTCCAATACTTAGTTTGTATGAACTCATCCCCATCCAGCAAGTCCAAATTCCTTCCTGCTGAAGCTAGGAGGTTTCACGCCCTTGGGTCTCACATTGACAGGTATAGTGGTCCATTTGATAAAATTGATTCATTTACTAATAGCTCATTTTTGAGAAAAGTGGTTAGTCAATCAACTCTAACATTGTAGCAAAGTAAGAGAGTAGCAAAGTAGGAGCCACGAGGTTTGAATCCTAAGGGGGGAGGGGGCATGTTGAAGTTAGGAGGTTCCTACATAAGCAAGTGTGGTGGCCTATCTATTAGACAAAATCAGTTCCTTTCCTAACAAATAAAGCTTTTGTACAAGTAGCTAGGCAATCAACTTTAACATTGTATAATCTTGATTATCATTGAAAGGATGCAAGAGGTACAAACCAAAGACGTGATTTAATTGGATAACCACTTCAAAGCATAACAACTAAAGACATGATTTAATTGGATAATTATTTGGTGTTAGCTAGATGGATCACTTTTCACCACTGAATAAAAAAAGACAGCTCAATGCACAAAGCTCCCGCCATGCGGGATCCTGGAGAAGGATCTATTATACACAGTCTTATCCTACTTTGCAAGAGACTATTTTCAAGACTTGAATCCGTGACCTCTAAGTCATAAGACAACAACTTTACCGTTACACCAAGACTCCCCTTCACTTTTCACCACCACTGAATATCCCAAGAATTAAATGTTTAGTGAAAAAGCTTGTTCACATATTTCTGATTTAGCATCTCCTCATATTCATGCCCTATGAAGCTTGAATAGGACCCAATCACAAGACAGTGAAAGCCAAAGACCCAAAGACACATTTCACACAGCCAAGCACATGATGGGCAAGTAAACAAAGTCAATGGATAGCATGACAACTTGAAGTAAACAGTTCTCTTAGACCAATATCATGTTAACATATTATCTAGTGATCACCTACACAAAGTTTAATCTACTACGAAGAACCCAATTTACAGAAGGTTTAATAAATTTAAACAAAGATAAACCTATGTTTGCACTGTGCACACTCTTGACAACAGAAAATAAAGACCAAGGAGTTTTCAATACATTTAACACCTCAAAGAATTGCTGATCCATTTCCTCCTCCTACATAAGTATGTAAGCAAGAAGACCTAAAAAGTAAAGAGCTTGCAAGTTCTAATAATAGGGATAAAACCCTACACTGTAACTCAATGCTTATGCATCATTAAAGTGAATATGACAAGATTCCTCAAGAAGGAAACTTTCAGCCAAAGGAAGAAAAGCACTTCAGTCCCTATCTACATGACCTCCAAATCTTTGACCTTGAATAGCATTTGAATCTAGGTAGGCAAGACATGATAGAGGGAACTAGAACAGCCCTTAATACACAAGTTATGGTAACATGAGTATTAATCTTTTATCAGAGCAGTGTGGTTCTTGCTTTGATTAGCTTAACAAATTAGTAAGACCATTGTTAGTCCTTTTTCCTGTATTGCAATTAAACTTTAATTGTTAAAAAACTTCAATATATCTAACGTTAACTTAGTATGCTTCCCAAATAACATTTGGAAGGATGATACAAGATTCTTCTACAAAATAACTAGTTAACAATCACAGTTATATTGACTTATTCAAATTTCACTACAAACAAATTGGAATTAAAAAGTTAACCAAGTTTAAAAAAAAAAAACAGACCCTATCAAGATTCTTTCTGCTAGTGCCTAATACCATTGCTTGTGAATCGTGTAGTGAGCCATCGAGCATAATTCAAAGACATAAGAAAGACATGCCTACTGATGATTATAGAGGATATCAGATTTTAGACTGAAGGTACTGAAAAAACTGAGATTATCATGCCGTCCATTTTCCTTATATCCTGACAAATTATACCATTTTAAAGATATGCATCACGCGTATATATATCCATTTTAAAGAAGAAGAAAAACTCTCAGGTAGATCAACTAGTCTATAGCGTTCAAAATTTTAATGTAATCAATATTGCAGAATAGATCTTCTGCCGAACTTGCTGATGGAAAAGATGCTCACTTTCGCAACTCCCTCAAAACAACAAATTTGGCAACAAGAATCCAGTTTTCAATTAAAGTAATTAGAGAAAAACGGAAAATATGATACCTTTTCCACAGCTTCAGTCGCCTGTTCGGCTCTTGTCGTGTCCCCATATGCAGTGAAGAGGCGAAACCGTTGGAAGCGGAGAGGATGGTTGCCGAGAGGGGATCGCTGTAGCTTCAACGCACACGAAGCCCTCTGCGTCGACAAGAAGAACGGAAGACTCCTCGGGGCCTTGGGATGGGTAGAGCAGGGACCCGCCACCGGCGAAGAATGGAACAGCGACGGCGTTCTAGGCACGGCAGCCATTGGGGAGAGAGCGGCGTTGTCTATCTGGAGAGATTTTGCAGAAAGGTTCTGGAAACGCTCCGCTATTTATTCTAATGGATCGAACCGGTTCAACGAGTCGAAAATAACAAGGGGCAAAATTAAAAAAAGCTCCTATTTTCATTTTAATTCAAAATTATCAAGGGGCGGTTCATAGACTCTCTCTTCTCTTTTTTTTAGGGGAGCATTTTACCATTCCATTCCAAATTTATAGAATCTAAAAGAATAAACCATTTAAAATTTCTTTTAATTTTTAACCAAAATCTAATCCTTCTATCAGATCCAGAAGCAGCTACGTATGAATTCATAAAAGTGCAAATTTAATCAATTTTTGTTTTAAATAAAAATCCACTTTCTGATGCAGCAGTAGCCGGATCATCCTCCGCTTCTCTAAATTCGTAGGAACCATTGTTGAATTGCTGGAGCGGAATGAATAATATTTTTTTAAAATCGATTGTTTGCACGGTTCGATTGTATTTATCTATAAGATTATTAGTATGTAGTAAAAATACAATAGAAATATGATAAAAAAGATAACACATGTATAATATATAGAATATAACGTGATTCAAAATTCTAATTCCAATTCTATGGTGATTCGTAAGGTGAATCACTCTCAAACACAGTTTTACTAGCTTTCTTTTATTTTGGATCAAATCAAGATGGAGCAATCTTCTTACAATAATATACAACAATTACAATAAATTACAAGCTAAATATAATAAGTATTAAAGCAAATACAAGAAAAGAAAAACTTTATATAAATGAAATCGCTTTGTCGCTTGTAGTTTGTGGTAGTTTGGATAACTTTTGAGGTCTGAATTGCAGCAGCAAATCCTCTCTAAGCTCTCTAAGAATCAGCACCAATCTTCTCCACCTTGTGCTCTTTTTATAACTTGTATTAAGGAGCAAAATCGAGCCACACCAGTTGACTGGGCCCTTTACCAGTCGACTGGCCTTTATCAGTCGACTGGTATAAATCACCAGTCAACTGATCGACTATCCATTGTGAGTAACATCTCTCAAACGACTCAATTCACGTCGGACAACTTATCCACGTCAAATTTACCAGTCGACTGACTTTTACCAGTCGACTGATTAGACATAAAAAGTCTAATCATCATCTACAGTTGAGTCCAACTCAATTACCCTTCATCAGTTGACTAATAAACCTCAAAACTGATGTTTACTCTTCCAAGTGTGATCCCTTTATACTTGTAACTCATCTTAGCCTAGACCTCAATCTTTAAGCCACTTCCATTAGTCTGACGTCTCCATGTGCTAGCCTTCAAGTGCTTCTATCGACTTAGTCACACTAAGTGCCAAGAGGTCACGCCTCCAGGACTTCACCTTAGCCTCGACCTTAACTTTCAAATCACTTTCATCGGCCTCACGCCTTCATATGCTAGCCTTCAAGTGCTTCCATCGGTTTAGTCTTGTTAAGTGCCAAGAGCCAAGCTTTTAGACTTTTCCTTATCAACCTATGTTAGATTTTCCTTTGCCAAATCGCAACTTGAACTTTCTTTGCCAAGTATCCATACTTGGACTTCCTTTGCCGATACCATGTTGGATTTTCTATATCAAGCCTCCATGTTTGGGCTTCTCTGATTGTCAACTTCATGTTGGACTTTCTTTATTGTCAAGTCAAACTTGAACTTTTCACCTGACACATATGGTCAAACCATATTGTCAATACAAGTTGTCAAATATCAAAACTCAACTCGAATT
>JBAMHZ010000076.1:2018716-2033230 GCA_037177395.1 Alpinia galanga
CGAGCAAGTGGTAGATCATGGGCGGCATGGCTATTACGTTAACACCTCTGGTCCTGATCTTTTTGACATTAACTGTTGACTTTTGAAAATAGGTCACCTGGCTTCCTTTCCTGTTTTTATAGGAACTGGTAAGCTACTCCAGAAAAGTCAACTAAAGTAATAACAAATACTGGGAAATCATAATTGTAGGAACAATATTGTCATTGTAAAGCCTGTACAATCTTGACATGGCCAACGCTCAGGTCGGTTTTCAACAATTGCAAAAGTCAATAGTTGAAGTATTTTAAGGTCAAGAAAAATTTCACGCAGACTCAAATTTGCAATGTGAAGTCAACACCGTAGTTGGTTCAGAAGTATTTCTTTGCTCCTCCATGTATGATGCTGTGTGTCTGTTTCTTTAAGCATATACATCAAATTAAATATAAAAATTTATAATAATTTATCATGCATAAATTTGGCATCACTATCCTCAACTACTACATGTACTGAACTATCATATAAGAATCTGTTTTATCTTTTCCTCTGATGAACTGATACACGATTTCACACAAGGATATCGCAATTATAGTACTGTTATGATTCGGAAGAGATCAAATTAAAACATTTCTCAGGTAGCAGCAAAGTTCGTCACCTGTTTGGCTTCATAAGGTCTTGCAAAGAAAGCTGAATATACAATCAAATGATTCTGTTTCAGCCTTAGAATAAATAAGAAAATAGAAGGATTTACAAGCAACAGGCAATACCTAAATTGATTGAGAAGGTACCAGATCAGGCTTTGATCGGACGACTTGATGCAAGATCCTGTCTGTTTCATAATTTTTTCATAGGGATTTGTCTGTATCATGATTGCTAAGTGGTTTATGCAAATGTAACAGCATGACACTGAAGGCTTTACTTAATTTGATTGGTTAACAAAACTTTAATTACTCTCACAAGAAAACAAGAATAACATATATGCTACAGATCCACCTTTGCTTTATTAACAAGCTGCAAACACGTAGATGACAACACCTATAACCCTAACAAACAATTCACTGTATCCTTTTCGTGACTCATGACAGAATGATACAACTAATATTATGATGTCTCTGTGAGAGATCACAGGGACATGACTCACGACAGATTATTAGACGACAACGCCAATATTCCCAACAAAATATTCACTGTATACTTGCCATGACTCATGACAGAACGATAAAACTAATACTATGATGTTTCTCTGAGAGATCACAGCTATTACAGCCATTAAAAGGCTACATGCCTAAGAAAATTCCAGATTCTGAGTACTCTTTGGAGAAAAAGAATTTCTGCATCAGGTCCATCTGAAATTGCATCTCTTCACTGTTGGGAGTTCTTCTGCAGCTTGCATTTGTAAAGCATACCTTTGAACCTCAGTACCACTCCCACCAGAAACAAGTGGGTCTTTGTTAATTTGGCAAGAAGGCAATGAATGACACAAAAGAAACTGCTTCAGGAGGAACTTTGGCAGGTATACTAGAAGAACCTGCTGCGAGGAGATTTCCATGCATCCGGATCGTTAATATTGTGGGGTTTGTTATCGTACCATTCTGCGGGGCATAATCTGAGGCAGAAGATTCTTTGAGAGTTATAATTAATGTTAATCTGAGATGATACAGCATTTGTAATTTCATCCCCAACCAGAACATTGGTTAATCTTGGACTTCCAACTTGCATTTATCCCGTAAGACCTGTGTCTGGCCCATTTCTGATTATACAAAAAGTTGATTATGATACCTTATCACAGTATCTTCAGCTCCTAGCACATTTGCATTTGGAGCAGTTCCTAATGTATGCGGAGTTAGAAAATTTTCATTTGCAATAATAGGTCATGCTGGCAGTAATGCAAGTAATTTGGAGGGATGCAAATAGAAGGGTGTGATTGTTCGTCAACAGTGTTTCCATGTATAAATGGGCATGATCATATTGCCGTCGAGATAGTATGAGCAACCTTGAGTCTGAGCGTATGAGAACCTCGAATCCGTGAGTATGAGAAACCTGGTTGCTGTTGATGCCCCACCCATGTTCAAAATGATCGTGGGATTCATTAAGCATTGGATGTTGTTCATTGAGATATATCCATGGCCTAATTAATGTCTCAGTTTGAGATGAATGAATCTCTGTTATTATAACATTCATTTGCCATGTTCTGTTGCTCGATTCATGGTGGTCCATGCTTTCAGTGAGCGTCCTGAAAATCTGCATCCGGCATGCCATGGTTCTTCTGAGAATGAAATTACCTGGAAATCCAAATTTGTCTTGAAGAATTGCTCCAGTGGGTATCCACAAAAAACTTTCTGCGGATGGATGGTGGAGACTGATGATCTTACTGATGCAGATGATGGATATAATCATCTGAAATCCTGCCACTGAACTTTCCAATTCTGGCAGATGTTGAAGGCGAGAATTCCTGTGGTTCATCGGCAACAAGTCGTCTTGGATAGTATAATGTGGCTCTTGAGGAGGATAGATCGATCCATTTCTCCATCTCTCTCTTTGCCTATGGGAAGGGAAATTAAAATGACGCCAGCAATTGGGGATTCCCCCATCGATGCTCAGATGCCCCATGTAATGCTCTGAGACATCAGGAGGTGAAGGGGATTCTGCACCCATGATCGAGGATGTCGATGGCATCGATCGATGTACCTCTGCTTAGCTCTCTTCCCCGGTCGTCAGCATCATAGTGCATACCGATGGTGCTCGAATCTTGATCAATATTATATGTGTTTATAGTACTCCTCCATCATGTTCATTGCCTCCTCGTCGTTCACAATTGATTCCGACGCGTAGAGGTCCTCATCTGGTTGCTGGTATTTTATGATCGATACCCCATGAAAGAGCTCTTGCGCCAAAGCCAAAAAGACACCATGAACAGCTTTAAAGCTGCAAAGAATTTTCACACGCGAGAATCATCCACAGCTGCACGCGCTCATTTCCATCTCAGGCCTCAAAAACTAGCCGGATAAACAATGGAAGAGCAAGCAAAGGATCCACGTTCCACTCGACTAAACATGAGACTCGAGATACCGAGGGTGGGCGACGGCTAGGAAACCGCCCTCGTCGCTTTCCCACTGAATCGGAGTTGCGTGAACAAAAGGAAAACAATATTAACTAAATATTCTCAAAATAACACAGTAAATCACCCTACTATCGCCGCCTCCTGTGCGGCTGCGCGCGGCCGAGATTACTACGCGGCGTCGCCTAATTGCGAGGTGGTCGCCGGACGTCGCGCTTCTGCTGCCATTTTTTTTAATATTTAAAATATATTAACTGTTAATTATCTTGGGCGACACGGCGCATTCCATTGACGCCGTTTCTTCGTGCGCCAGCGTTCGCGTCTGTAGTAAGACGAGTAAGTAGCAACGAAATTACGCGGTGATACAGGGACGGCCAGAAGGGAGCCAGTGTAGACTAAGTCGTGGACTAAGTTGTGGTATGGTAATTAATGACGCGTAATACAAGCGTGCGAGAAACATTATAATGTATTTGAGTATTGATAGAGAAAATCCAAATCAATTAAATAAATTTCGGACCTTCCTAACTTCCTCGCTAAGAACATGCACATAGGAAACTTGTCGTGAATACTTAAACAAAAAGGTAATCCAAATTAAATTATCTAGAACTATTGACCATTTCTGGTGACCTTGTTTATAGATACAAGCGTATTTAAAAGACCAGCCAGTTTCAGGTATTCCAGATAAAATTCCAACTCCATCACGTCTATTATTTATTATTATTAACAGCAAAACAAGGCTTTGTCTTACTGTTAATCATCTCTATCATGGCTTCCAAGAAGAGAATTTCGGTGCTAAGCCGGCTGCGGCGGGCGATCGCCAACGTAAAATTCCTGCTCTCCTTCGATACCACCCGGTGGATCCTCTCCTCCCTCAAGAGATCTTCGTCGCCAGCGGCCGAGCTCAGCTTCAAGACCCACCCGAGCTTGCTCGACTGTTCCGACGACTACTACGACGCGAGGTCGTCGTTCGTGCTCTCGCGGACATCGTCGAGCCTGGTCGGCTCCCCGGACCCGGCGACGGAGATGACGAGGTCGGCGAGCGACGCGTCGTCGTCGTCGTCATCATCGGCGTCGTCCCCTGACGGCGGCTCCGGCGAGGATATTAATTTGAGGGCGGACAGGTTCATCGAGGGGTTCTACCGGCAGCTGCAGATGGAGAGGCAGGTGTCGCTCGAGCTGAGGTATCTGAGGGGGAACAGCGGCAAGATCAGCTTGGAGAGAACCACCTCCGATTGAAATTCATTCGTGGATTTAAGGGGATCAATATAACCTCTTTTTGCATGGTTATCGCACGGAAGTAATTACCGTTGCATGTGAATTTGTATCTCTTTTTCTTGATCAAATTTAGTCGCTCATTTTTCGAAGATTTTTTGTGTGTTGCAGACGGATGCTACTTGTATTTATCTTTTCTTTTTTTTAATGCTTCTGTAAATTTATGCATAATCGACTGAGTTTACAATTAGTAACATCGAATAAGTACTTGAATAACAAAAATATCGCATCGATTATGTTTCTGTAAACGAATTGGCCTCAGCTGATATTAGTTTCCCAAATTCATTAAGTGTAAACTATACTTTTGATACATATATAATATAATTGAATAAGTGCAAGAGTTGTTTGTATGAGTTCGCCAAATTTGTTAATTAGATCGAATTACAATATTAACATGTAGTCACTTGAAGGCAAGGGGACTTGCTTTGATTGGGCTTGAGGGACAGCCCTCCATTAGCATGAATGGAGTAATTATATCTGGGATGGATTCGAGTGAGTTGCAGTTGATCAGCGCAGGACATATTTTGGTCAGAAGGGCATCATCGTACGTTAAGTATTAATTACTTTTATTAACTTGCGTAAATTCCTATAGTCCATCAATAGCTTTGTACTCATGCTGGATTCATCAAGGTTATACACATGGGACAATGCCGATCGAAAGCTTCCAGAAAGTTCTCCCACATGATTTTTTTTTTCCAGCGCAAGAAAATCTAGTGAAGTATATGATATAAGAAATCTAGTGAAAGATACGACCTAATGGGCAAGTTAAGCCCATGGGCTGTGATAATTCCTGCCACAATATCCATCCTTGCTTGGTTGGATATTGAGACTATATACAGTTTGTATTTTTATTTCTATTTTTGGTCCCCTTTAGACTGTTAACTACTAATAAAATTCAACAACTATCTGCGGATAGATTCTGCTATCTGTCAAATTCCTGATGATTTCTGCATCATTTTAGTATGTGCAAAGCCTCGCACAAATATAATTAAAATGGCATATGGAACTAATGCTATAGAAGCTGATTGTTTTATACATATAATAAATAAAAAGTTATTTTTATATTTAGAAGAAGAAGGAAAAAGAAAAAAAAAAGAAAAGAAAGAAACAATAGGCTGACACCTCAGTCAGTGGTGGGCATCCCTATCTCAAGGTACAAAATCAGAAGAGAATCCATCGCCTTTTACGAAGTGCCCACATCGGTCCATCGTCGAGACTTCATTCATGCCAAAAACCACAAATATTGATGATCCAACATGTGCCATGGCGTGCCCAGCTTCCCAACTCTGCTGCCCCGCACAGCATTGGATACCCCTCGCCCACCTCTCTCTATCTCATCTTGCATGATGAGCATGCCACGAGAGATCATGGCCAAGGATCGGATTTAGATTTGTGATGAGCAGCAGCTGCTGCTGCAGCAGCAAGCACTCCATTCCTCAACTGCTCTAGCTGCTTCTTCCAGGCTTTTACTTCATGGTTGCCCCCACTTATCTGCCATTTCAGCTAGCTCCACAGCTGGACATTGCACTGCAATACAACTTTTCAAACTTTGCTCAAAATCTTGGGTGCCATGCCTCTCCACAGTTTGATGCACCAGCACATCAACAGAATCACAACTATTTCAGCATATTGTTGATCAATCTGTGTCTGCGTGTGTGTGTGTGTGGTATTCACAGTCATTAGTGAGGTTCGGGATTGATTGCATTTGGTATAGAATTTTGCAAGGTTTTGTGGTGATTGAGTAGCTTCAGCAGGAGCAGTCTGGAAGTATACTGTTCCTGAGGATTATAATGATATGGCAGCTAAAAGTACTGCCACCGCCTTCCAAAGCATTGAGTGTGAAGTGAGGGGGGAGAAGATGAGCCCCTTCATCTGTAGGTCAGAAGAGGACAGCAGAAGCTGCCCTGGCTCTGGATTGCAGTGCAAGGGACAATTTCCTTTCCCTCACTTTATCAACAGGAAAATTTCATTTCTTTGCTGTCATCAAATGATCAACATTCCCATTCATCAAATTAATATCCGTGTATCATCTTGAAAAGATCAAACTTTGAGAATTGAGTATGTCTGAGTCTGTTATTTTCTGGCCACAAGTTTCAATGTTCAATTGGTTTACATCCTAAACTCGCATCTTAAAGTATCATATAAAACATCACTTAATGATGCGAATGTGGCATATTGCCCACCAAATTATTGTCGTCTTCATCTACTTTGGTTAAACAAATACTAATGACAACTAAAAATTGATCTCTTTTTCCCTTAATATTGAATATCTTTTACAAGGGAAGGCTGACAACGAGTCTGCATACATCCTTGTCATATGAACTCTGAGTGATCTCCCCTAGCAAAGCTTCTCAAAAGGAATCTAACCACTCGCATTAATGCCACAGTTTTTTTTTTAGTATAAATGGCTAAAAAAATGATCGTTCGAGAACGATCGATTCAACCCAATAGCTGTAAAACTTTATTTTTATTTATTTATAATTTAGATGTTCAAGTTTCACAGACAGAATTCTATAAAATTTGAAGGACAATTCATGTATATTCGAAAGTAAATCTATAAAATATAGAAATGCACATGTAAGAGGGATACCGATTAAGAAAAGTACTGAGGTAGCTCATGCTTCGAGGGCAACATGCCTTTCCACTCTTCACTTTAGCGAAGCCAAAAGAAATTGGTACGGAGAGATTTGGTCTCTTTCTTTAAGGATTGGGAGACGGTGTGGATTGGGTTAGTTTGGGAGGAGCACATATCAATCAGCTTCAATGGTGGTGTGGTCCTTCAAACTAAAGAATACATGTGTTAATATTTTTTGTAATTCTTCTTCTTGGATTCCTTGTGCCTGAGGAAAGTGTTGTTAGAAGAAAAAGAAATTTCAGGTTTATGAAGAAATATCTATTGTGCAATCCATCGTCAAAAGTTAATCTCTTTTTTTTGTTTCTTGTTTTTTAGGACAACATGTGTTATTTGACAATAAAAAGACTGATTACAGTGGCACATATTGTTTGACCTTTCTTTTGTCCAAATAAAGCTAACGGTGTGTTCATCTTTGTTGTTGTGGCTAAAGTATTGTGGGCATTGTTTAATAGCAAGCGTAGTCACCAAGGGCAAATTGACATCTTCAATGAAGTGTGAAAATTATGGATTTGATATTTGGATGACAATTACCATTTGAATTAAAATTTGAAAAGACAATTATTTAACTTAATAAATATAGAGAGATGCATGTACAAGTTAATCTTATTAGATAGCCACTCTTAAGACCTTGTCAATGTTCCATAAATTAGTTGTCACTTCGTCAACACCTACTCCTATAAGACTGTCAATTTTCATTTTTTATTGCTTTAAATTTCATTTTTTCCTAGTTTTAAATAAAATTAAAAATAATAAATTAGTTTTGTCACTAACATAATCCTATAGTTTGGTTGGTAGTGTAAAAGCAAACAATATTTGCAAAAATAAAAAATAAAAAGACAAAGAATACAACAAATTGGCAAAAAAAAGCCCACGGTAACAGACCGGACCTAGTCCAGCCTTTGAAGGAACGCAAATTTCATTGAGTTTTTTAGTTGCAATTGAGTTTTATAAATTTTTAATAAGGGCGAATTGTAAGAAAAATACAATCTAATCGAGTTCTATTCAGAACATGGAAGAGCTCTAAAGAGTAGATTTAGGATAATAAATTTTCCAATATACTCCGAAATTATTATTAAACACAAAAGATCTGAAGGCTAATTGCTGCGTTAAATTTAATCGTCATGAGATTAAGCACGAGGAACAGCAATCGATAAGCAACAATCTAATACATCCATGGCGAACTAAACCTGCTCACCCTTCCCCTTTTCTTCATTCCCGTTGCAGCTATCCAGCAATTGATCACTCTCATTCGAGGTGCTCTCCAACGCTCTCTTCTCCTGTTCTTCTTCTTCCTCCTCCATTTCCTCACCGGCATTTCGCTTTTTATTCATCCTTCTCTCCGCCCGTTCTTTCAGAACGCCTAGCAGCTCTACCGCCGCCGCCACCTTGTCCCGCCGATGGTTCTTGATCAATACCTCGCTAACGTCCGCAGGAGTCAACTCGGCCTCGTTGATCACCTCTTTCAATTGCCTCAGAAAGTCACTGTTCTCTGTCTTGCCGTCGAACTCCTCGTCGTCGAAGCCCAGGTAGTTCTTCATTAGGATCTTCAATGCCGGAAACGAGCAGTGGCTCATGTGAATGTGCATGTCCATCCTCCCCGACCGCACCAGCGCCGGGTCGAGCTTCTCGATGTGGTTGGTCGTGAACACAAAAATCCGCTCGCTGCCACAGCACGACCAGAGCCCGTCGGTAAAATTTAGCAGCCCGGACAGAGTTATTGTCTTGGCGCTGGCGGCTCCGTCCTCTGATCCGCCTATTGGCCTCAGGTCCGACGAGCAGTCGGCTGGCGGAGATGCCTTCTTTGAGCTACGGTTCGTGAGGTTGAGAGAGCAGTCAATGTCTTCGATGACGATGATTGATTTGGAGGTTGTTTTCATCAGCAGCTTCCGGAGCTCGGAGTTGGTGTGCACCTCGGTGAGCTCCAGGTCGTAGATGTCATAGCTGAGATAATTCGCCATGGCGGCGATCATGCTCGACTTGCCGGTGCCCGGAGGGCCGTAGAGCAAGTAGCCGCGCTTCCACGCGCGTCCCGTCTTCTCGTAGAAGGCCTTCCCTTCCGAGAAGTCCTTAAGGTCGGCCATGATGAGCTCCTTCCGCGAGGGGTCCATGGCGAGGGTTTCGAATGTGCTGGGGTGCTTGAAGGGTACCGATTCCCAGGGGAAGCCGCGGGACTCCATCGACCCACCGCGCGAATTGGTGTACAGTAACCGGTCTTGGTTCCTGCGGCGGAGCTCATTGGCCGTCTCCATGATGTGGTCGAGGTAGGCCGGGAGGATAAGGGGTTTGTCCTTCTTCTTAATCCTCAGCGAGAAGCTGCGCTTCTCCTCCGGCAGCGGTCGCCACGAGAAGGTCTGCGACTGGCGCTGCGTGACGGCATGCTCCCAGGTGGCGGTGGCGCCGCGGAAGGTGTCCACGAGCCTGTCGTTGTTGCTGAGCCCGAAGGTGAAGGCGGAAGAGTTGAGGCCGCGGGAGAGGCTGAGCCGGGAGGCGGAGATGGAGGCGGAGCGGCTGAGGTAGAGCTGTACGGCGTGGTAGAGCTCGTTGGTGTTCACGCCGTCCATCTCCGTGATGTCGAAGTAGCAGTACGTGGAAAAGCATCGGAACACGCAGTGAAAGATCTTTACGGCGGCGAAGCGCAGCTCCGGCGGAAACACGGCGTGGACGATGCTCTGGAAAAAGGCGAAGACTCCCATGAGAGAAGCCAGAGAAGTCCAGAACTCCTTCATATCTGCCTCCCTGTTTCCCTAGAGAAAAAAGAAAACTGTTTTCCCTCCTGAAACAGAGTACGTGAATTCTGATCTTTATCTTACGAAGGGTGAATCAAAGATTGTTTTTTCAGCTTCTTTTCTTTTCTTGGAGAAATATATCTAAATTATCATTTCCAAATTTGGTTTACGGTTCCAACCTTTGTTTTCAGACAATATAAAAGGAGCAGAAAGAAGCAGTAGGCCTCCGGAAGAAAGCAGAGGGAGGAGAAGATGACGGAGTGAGTTAACTTGTTGGGGAGAAACTTGAGAAGGATTTATATAGGCCTTCGCATTGATCTTGTTTGCAAAGGTCTCATTCGATTTCAAAGATCTGGGAAAAAGACAACGGAGGAGGGGTTCGATGGATAGATTTAGTAGGCCAGACCTGCACAATGGAAGTAATGATCAGACAAATAAATGAGCTCTCGTTGGTAGTAAGAAGTAGTTGAGTGGAGAGGTTGACAGAGATGTATGCATGTGGCATTGCAGAGAAAAAGGCCAGAATAAAAATTATAGACTGCAGGAGTCGAGGAATTTAAGCTCACAGAGAAAGCAGTGATTGTCAGCTGTTGGCTAGCCCAGAAGCCATGAATATTTTTTTATTTTTCTGTTCCAAATCTTCTGAAGGATTATTGTTCTTATCGGAAACGTTTACCTCATGCAGAGAGTCAGACATAAATGTGTCCTTTTTTTTAATAACAAATTTATAAAAAAAAAAAAACTCCACTGTTCAGCCAAAATTCCAGGTTTTTGTTTTGCTCCGTAGATTTATTTTGTCTGTGAGTTCTTTTTTTTTTTGAGAAAAACAAAAAATCAGATACTCTTTTTCCCCCCTAAATGGTGGTCATTTTGTATTTATAAAGTGCATTTCAGAACATTTCATCTTTGTCAATTTGATCTTTGTAAATAATATTATAAAATACAATATGTACATATAAATAAATTTAAAAAATATAATAAAAATGATCCTGTAGTTTTTTAATTTATATAACAGTTTTTTTTATTTATACCATAATTTACTACTATTTTTATATTTTTAATAATTGAGCTCCTATAACAGTTTTGATTAGGTGTTACAGTTTTTGAACAACTAATTTATTTTTTTAAAAGGAGAGCAACTGATTTAAAAGAATAAGTTTGATAATAAAAAAAAGACACCTCATTTTTTTTTATTATCATTAAAAAGATATGCCATTTAAATAAATACTATACTTCTAAGAAGCGCGTCGTCTATTTTTTATTTCAAAAATAATTGTATTCCGATATTATTATAGTATTTATAATAATAGCTACTAAAATATAAAATAGCTATTAAAATATAAAGTAAAATTATTTTTATTTAGTCAAAATTCTTTAAACATGATTAAATTCATCTCAATTTGATTATAATTATTTTCGTAATTATAACATAATTAAAATAAAAAAAAAATATATCAACATAAAAAAAAAAGAATAAGATCAAAATAAGGCGGCCCTGATAATGTAAATAAACGATGTTTTTTTAAATAAAAAAAATCTTACAACTCTCTTTCAAATATAAATAAATAATTAAATAAATAAAAGAAATTTCTTAGAAGATACTTTTTTTCTCTCTTCATATTATCCAATTTTTGCAAGCGGGCAAGGCAAGATAAGACAATCTCCAGTAGATGTCACGAGAAATACTGAACTCAAGTTTGAATCTGAAAAAACTAGATAGCTCTTACAAGTGATGAACTAGATAGCCTTTCAAATCAATCAGATATAGTCTGATATCATCATCATCATCATCTCAAATGCTCGTCTTTTCTCTCACTCCATCGAATGCTACCTCTCCAGACATCGGCAAGATACCATTACCAGGTGTAGGGCCTCTCTCTCTCTCTCTCTCTCACTTCCATCAGCTCATCAGACTCCATGCTAACAGACCAATTCAAGTGTAAGCAAACCAGGCAAGTAAGCCTCTTCTCACAAGGAACCATATACTTCCTGTCTCCTACCTAATTAACAGTGGCATGGAATCTCAAGACTTCAGTTACTGTGCTGTGAATTTTAGGCATAGAAAACGCGAAAAGAAAAAATTACCCGTGAAAATCTGGGTTCAGTTGGACATGGATAAATCTGAAGTTGCCCTGACACAGTACACCTTTCCTGATGTCCTTGGAGCTTTGAGAAGTAGGGGTTTAAAAAGTATAGATGCTATGGCCTAGTCCATCTTGATGATCGACACTACCCCTACTCCCCTATCTTTTTAATGCATTATATACACCTCCCATCCATTGGATCATGGATTCATTTGCTCACAACAAGTTTATTATATTCCAAATGGTTCATAGAATGACTTAAAGAAACCTAGCTACTCTTTTCTGCTTCTTGTTTACGTTGCACTTCCTCACAGTATGCACGCACTCCAAGCTTATATTGTAATCTTACTTTATAAAAAAGAATCGAATCTACTGAGCAAGATTGAAAAGGTCTGTGAGCTGAAGTTAGTAAAATACAAAGAGGCTGGAGGGCCAGAACAATTCACAAGTGGGTCCAAAGTTTCTGAGATCCAAGGCAAATATTCTTTCATCTCGAGGATTCATATATAATGTGATATGTGATTCTTATCCGTCCTCTGATCCTTCACTGTTGCATACAGCCAAAGACCGCCTGTGCAAACCAACTAGGCTCCAAAACAATAGGTGCACACTCAAACCCTGCTGAAAGAACCACCTCTACAATGTCGATATTGTTTCATCTGATAGGACAAAAGAATAATCACAGCACTCAACTCACTGGTCTTAAATGTAAGCAAACAAGTAATTGCAACAGTACTTCTAAGATCACATTGAATTATTGGACGATGCATCTGCATGCTTAAAATGGGTTAACCTTAGCAGCTACAATAAATTGCGCAAGTAAGGGTAACTGAGTTTATTTGATGCTACTCGCTAGGTAAACTCGTTCAAAATGAATGATATATCTAGTGCCTTGTGGCGCACTAGTCAGCAGTAATGATGCTGATACTGTCCACAACTATATGAAACATATGATTCTCCTAGCGACAATATATGCACAAGCAGATATACAATTTTGCAAAATTGGACTAAGTGCCTTTGGCATTAGTCAAAAAATAGGATCACTAGCCCCAAGAAATGAGAAGAACAAAAGATTAGATAGGTCACCCATCATGGCGACAACTAATCTCGTGTACACATTGAGAACAGTGTAGCAGTGCTCTGAAAGAAAGGAAGTGCTCACCTAGCAGCAGTGTTGGAGGAAGAAGCTAGAAATGCACAGCTAGGAACCACATGATCCAATGGGTAATTAACTTTGCTTCCCATAAAAAAATACACTGACTATCAAGACTCCAGCACCATCAGAAAGTGCCACAGAAAACAACACAAATTGGTCTGTCAAGAGTGGGAACAGATATGTCGATTGACAAGAAGAAAGACAGTTATTCAGCAAATAGTTCACTGAATAGTATCTTGGGAAAAGAACATTGTGGAAAGTTGTAATTGTAGTTAACTCGTTTAAGAAACTCGTTTAAGAAAGAGAAAAAACAAGTAGTTATATTGAAAGAATGAGATAATTTACTGATGATGACTGCTGGTATGATTGTTAATCTCTTATCTTCTTCTGATCCTGCTCAGGAAAGCGCCACTACAGGTTAACAAGTTGGTCATCATAGAGATGAAGATATTGAAACCAATCTGGCAATATTGTGTTTTCTTCTAGTCTCTCGTCATGCTGATTTGGCCGATAATTTCCCAGAGCATAGTGAAATGTTCTAGGAGGCAAAAATAACATGGCATATGACAAATATTACACCATAATTGTTTTTTTTAATTACTGACTAAAGCTAATTATTACCTTTTTTTCCATTCAACAGATAATTTGGAGATGGTATCTAACTTAATTTGCAAGACCCTCAGTGATGTTGCATGATGTCCAAGAATTAAGTATGGCAATTCCACCTTTATCATCCCTTTTCTTGTCAAAAAAAAAAAAAAAAAGACAATTAATTCTAGATGTACGATTAAGATCAGAAAGTGAGAAAGGCCATAAAACCTACGTCCACATTGAAGTGTGTCCAACAATCTTGCACTAATAATAGCATCTCAGTTCCCACCGTAAACACTTGAATAAAAAAAAAAAGAACAAAGTTTGAATCCCAATAAATAAATATTCTAGAGGTAAGAAAAGGCCAACTACCTCCATGATTAATTGGGTAAAGCCGGAACACCTAGATTATACAAAAAAACATCTAAAATATAGTGTTATTCCTCAATTAATCACTCTACAAGAAACTTGTATATGTTACGTTTCTTATAAGAAAATTAACATCCCATTGTTGTCATTTGCTAACTGTACAAATATCAGCTCTTCTCGTCACTACAAGTGAACAAAACTTTTATGATCTCACAGTGTAAACATTTCAAAATCTTGGCGAAGAATGTGCCAACCAATCTTGTGGATGATATGACTGCCTCCATGAGCTAAAGTGTTTTAACACATTGCAACTATTTGATTCCCTGAGGCCTGATAATTTAGCAGAGGCTTAGCTTTTTCTTTTTCTTTTAAATTTAGTTAATATTCTATAATTTACTTTTATTTCTGTAGTTTTTTTGAATTTTTTCCCGCATTACTAATCCAAGACCAAGTCTTGGAACATTTGGTTGTTTGTGTCAATATAGTTTTTTCGTCGCTTGCTTTATGGCCCATCTTGAGGGTTTTAGCACCGTACACCCTCCGTTCTTTAACGGAGATGATTTCTGATACTGGAAGGAGTGAATGGAGTGCTTCCTCAAGACACAAGTGGATATATGGATCGTAATCCAAATGGGTTTCGATCTACC
>JBAMHZ010000076.1:2033330-2048335 GCA_037177395.1 Alpinia galanga
TTCCATATTTGCAACGAAGTTGGTGATTCGTCGCAGATTTGGCGACGAAAAAAAATTTTCGTTATAAAATCTGAGTCGATTGATAATGGACAAGTCAACTGGATAGTCAACTAAAAAATATTTTGTACCCTGCTACAGTATTTACAGTCGACTGGGTTATTCCACCAGTCAACTGAACATGACTAGTCGACTTACTAGTCGATTAAAAAATATTCTGTACTTTATTACAATATTTCTAGTCGACTAGGGATCGTACACCAGTCGACTGAACATGATCAATCGACTTCTCAGTAGACTAAAAAATATTCCTACAGTATTTACAGTCAACTAGATTATTCTACCAGTCGACTGAAATGACCAGTCGACTACTCAGTCGACTAAAAAATATTTTGTGATATGCTACAGTTTTACCAGTCGACTGGAAGATTCTATCAGTCGATTAGTGATTTGGAAGTTGCAATGAAAAAAATTTCGTCGCAGATTTGGCAACGAAATATTTTTTTCATTACAAATTCGGATCACCAGTCATGTCATAGAATTTTTTTTCTCGACTGGTCATGATCAGTCGACTGTAAATACTATACCAGGGGTTGAATTTGCAATGAAAACTGAATTCGTTGCAGATTTGGCGACGAAATTTATTTTCGTTGTAGATTTGGCGACAAAATTTATTTTCGTCGCAAACTTTTCTATGCCAGTTGTGAAAAAATTAATTATTTTTTGTAACGAAACTAATTTTCATTGCAAATTTTGCGACGAAAAATAAATTTGTAGCAAATAAATATTTGCGATGAAAATATATATTCGTCGCAAATATCTACGATAAATTCATTTTTCATCACAAAAATCAACGACGAATTTATTTTTCGTCGCAAAAATTTGCGACATATTTATTTTTTGTCGCAAAATTTTGCGGCAACTTGTTTGCAACGAAACATTTTTCATTGCAAAATTTTTTTGCAACCAATTTTTATTCTAAATTCGTTGTAAAATTCATTGCAAATCTATAAAAATTTTGTAGTGTAGGCCTATTAACAACTTCTCGAGCAGTATTAAGTAAATAAATCCTTAGGTACAAGGAAACAGAACAAACCAACTATCACAGGAATCAGATAAACCAAATAGTTAGATGAAAACTAGTATAGTGAAAAATGAAATTTTAAAAACATTGACCTGCAATGAATCTTAAAATAAGGCATAATTAATACAATTGACGAATGCATCCAGTGAACAAAGGAAACATAAAAATTCAGCAATATACCAAGGAAAGAAGAAACTGATGTAGGACTAGTATTGGGCATCTTTATTTCTCAATCTTATAGAACCATATTTAACAAAGCTATCTGCATGGACTTCATGAAAATAACATGTAAATACAATACTAGATTTATCACATAGGTACGTAAATGCATACTTCAATACTAAAAACAAGACTCACCAAGTTACTATTTAAAAGTGCCAAAATAAAATAAAAGAGGGAGGAGAAAAGCAGACCTGACAGTCTCTAAAGGAGCAAGAACAGCTTTAGTCATAGCACCGGCTAATGCTCCGCTAACAAACTCGCCAACTTCTCTACACCCAAAGACACTCTGCAGCAAAACAAGCAACACAATTATAACCAATTCAAACAAAAGGTCCCATAGCCAACCAATTAAAACAAAACGAGCAAAAAGAAAAGTTCGTTGTGAGAGGAAAAACAAATGGCATACAGGAATAAGAACATCATGTAAATCGAAATCAAAGGGTGTAAAATCCAAAAAAAAAAAAAAAAACAACGATGAATCAGTCACAAAGGAAGAAGGATTGGTCTAACTATCTGTAAAGAAACGACAATCACAAGCACACTGTCCGATTCGGACTCAAAGAAGGAGATTTGCCAAAAATAAAGGGGCAAAAAAAGCGATCTTTGACGAGAACAACGCGAGTGATCAAGGGACAAGAAGTCGAAACCCAACCTTGACCGCACCGCCGGCATGGAGCGCTCGGAATCGGAGCTCCGCTGTAGAGACGGCGACCTTGTCGATCTCTACCTCCTTGGAATCAGCCATCTCCTCGCCGTATGCATCGGTAAAACCTAGAACCAGAACCTTCCGCTTCTTCCGGGACGCTGCCTCCAAATCCATCGCACGCAACGGATCGCCCGCCTCTCTGATTTGCTCGGAATTAAATCTGAAAACAAAAAGAAATCGATTGTAACCCAAATCTTCTACAATATTTACAGTTTTGCGCACACACAAGAGAAGAAAGAAAAACACAAAAAACACACATTTTCTTGATGCTCTCTTTATTATTTCCCTTGGACAGTGAACGATTTGTCCTCCTCCTCTACTTCTTTTGGATGGTTTAATGAGATATTTTGAATCACGTTGTGAATTTCTTCATCTAAAACATTTCATACTTTTCATTCTGAAAATTTGTTCCAATTTGCAAATCCATGGTTAGGGTCCGGCATTTGTAATCTATTAAACTAAATAGAAGCAAATCCTAAGGTTTCTAGTTAAAACTTTTATTAGCATTGTTATCTTTATTAATAGATTGCGTCAATCCATCTATCACTATCGGTTCACGTGATCCTTCCAAACAAAATAGAGAACAACTTGAATTTGAACGATCTCTAACGAGCACAATTATTCGTTTTCTTACTCCGTCCAAATAAATAAAACAACATCAAGAAAAGAAAAGAAGGTATCGAGAACCAATGTAAAGCACGATTATTATAAAGCGCGAATCATAGAGCAAATCCAAATCGCAGCCGTGGCCACCGCCAGCTTTCGCCTATGCGAACCGTCTTCCGTTTGGAGAACTCAGGGGCCGCCGGGGGTTCCAAGCCACGGCGACTCTTCCTATCCTTCCATCCATTCCGCTCTTTCAGCACTGACCCGCCTCCGGCCACCGCCATCAGCTTCGTCGAGAGATACTACTGCACCGATGCTGAGCTCTCAATATGTATATATGTAGATGGTTTCTGAAGCAAAATTGTAAAGACGGCTTCTCTAGGTAAAATGTGCAACTGTGCATTTGAGAAGAGGGATAGAAAGACAGTCTTCGAGAAGCTTTCCAAAATAGGAGGAGAAGAAGAAGAAGAAAGAGAGCGAGCTCCTGATTCTCACAACGAACGTTTAGTCGCGCATTTGGAATTTAGAAGGAAATAGAAGCTTTTATATTTAAATTCTTCCATAAAGTCATAAAGAATGCAGTGCACAACGCAACAGCACATAGTCGCACGTGTGCGTGGGACACTAGGTGATGTCAAACTCCAATTTCTTGCTCACTGGTTGAGATAGACTAAATCTAATTATTAGTCGAATCAGACTAACAAAATAATAATATTATTACGTTTGGATCTATCATCAGTATAAAGAGTCTTGTTCTTTTAGACATTTGTATGGTTAATTTTAAATCATCTGAATAAATAGAGATAAACAGAGAATGATAATATATATAGATTGTTGTAAGTACTGCACCAGTACAAATAAACTATATTCGTAAAAACATTTGCGTCAGAAACTTTACTGTAATAATTTTATAGGCAATAAAAAACTAGTCCTCATATTTTTTATGGTGCCTTAATTAATCATTTTGGATATAGCATGATATATATAGTAAGGTAATCTATCCTTCAACGAGCTCCTCAGTGTGTTTTTATGGACAATTAAGGATAGATTTGTTGTCGTTGAATATTCGCATTAGTTCTTCACAACATCTAAGCCACCAATTTATTGCTAATTTAAGTACTTAATTAGCATCATAAACAAACATACATATATGTATATATTGCCCTTGAAGTCCTTTAATTTGGTCCATCACAACCAAAAGGCCAGGCCTTGAATGAAAGGAAGAAAAGCCAGGAGGGTATCTCATATATATATTATCCAATTAATTGGCCCTTCTCGAGTTTACAATCACCAGCTAGCCATGAAACTCTTGCCACTGCATTCTGCGGCTGTTGCTAATAAATAAACCCAGTACTCCATCAATTCCTGGGAAAAAAGATCGAGCATGTCCATGATTGAACAAGAACCAACGATCCAATGCAGCAGCAGCAGCTAGCCAGAAACGGCAAAAAGAAAACAAAAAAACATGGCTTGAACATGATGCAGAGAAGCATAAATCTATGTAGCCTGGTGTTGGCTAGCTACCAGGACTTCGAAAAGCTACCATTCCTTGCTAATTTATTCAATCATCTCCATGTATGTACCAGCAGAGGAGCATGGTGGCGCAGCGGCGCATGATGTAGATCCTCGCCCGCTGCTCCTTCACCAGCGCGGCGCACCTCCCGGTCAGACCCCTTCTCCCCTCCTTCCTTGCTTCTGCCATACGGTATAAATGAGGCTTATCAGGTTGTGGCCTGATTAAGCCAAACCTGAGGGAGCTCAAGCTTCATCCCCAAGGTCAATCTTATATACACAAAACAATGCATGCATTGAGATTGTTTTCGCTTTACGGAACTGAAAACCAAGCATGATTTGACATGCTTGGGTCAGGAATTAAATACATCAAATTGTGATGCATCAAAGAGGAGACAGGGGACCTGAATTTGGTGTAGCTGTGATGCAGCATGGAGCCAAGAGCTAGAGAATATGGCGAGGAGATTATATTAATCCTCGTCTTGTTCTCAAAGTGAGAGAAGAGAGGTTTATCCTTGATATAAAGTGGGGGAGGTAGCTTAAAAGGTGAAAGAATGCCAAAGGAAGACGCAGCAAATTGGTATGTGAAGGGGACAGTTTGCCGGGGGTTGAGTCAGGTTTGGGTGGCAAATTTTGGCTGTATTCTCTTGCATTCCTCCCAAACAACTAATTATACATGCTTAAATATTAATTACTTGTTAAACCACTCATTGACTAACTAGTTTGGCTGCATTTGTATGCTTTAGGATTCACGTAAATGTGGATAATCTAATGAACAGCAGGATGCATGGTAATTCGGACACGTAGCATGCATATTTTCAATTAATCTCTATGAGAATGCGTAAGTTAGATGTGCATATAGAGCTTAAGATTTAAGATTCTCGAGTCAATCACTTACTTTACGAGTTTCATACAAACTTTCCCATCGGTTTTCTCAATCATTTTGCTGTGTCAAAATTTAGGATTCAGAAAACTTAAAACAGAGTCGCTGATCTTATAATTATTGAATTAGTCGTGTATTATCTTCAAGATTTCTGTTGCCCTGGTTGATCAGGGTCAATCCAAGAAGGTTCGTTTACCGCATGCATGCAGAGTAAGTTGAATATTTTAGAATTACGCAGTCAACTGTGTACATAAATACGAGGAATTCTCAATGTGCAAGTTAGCTGCAGTATTATACAAATATACAATTATACATGAAGCCCTTCATATATATATATGACCCCAAGGTAGAGGAGGATATGATTTAATATATCGGGATCACCTAAAGATCGTGGAAGATTTTGGGCTGATGATCTTGTTAGATTTGATATGCCACCTCTGTAATGTGATTCTGATTCTTTAGATTTGATATCTATAGCTCATCCATTATAAACCCTTGTCCGGCAAAGAACTGGCTGTGAGATCGAGATGCTCCTGACCAGAAGGGAGGCTTCATTTCTAATCCATGAAAACTGATATATATTTATGCTTCTCTGAATCTTATTTCTTAATCCTTTTAACGTTGAAACTAATTATCGCATAACATTAATTGTTTGATCCCAAGAATGATTTTGTGATCACTTTATCTTTATTATTTTACCCTTTAGTATTTTCAAATTAAATTTGTTTCATTTAATCTCCTATTTTAGGTCTTTTGAGTAAATTGACTTATCCTTTTGGGATGATGATCACCACCATACCTTTATCGTCAGTAATCCAAGTACCTCTTAGATAATCCCTTTGACACAATTTTATGTGAAACACTTGCTAGGATATTAAGTTACTAGATGTCCTCAATGCAATTGAAATTACTTTTGAAAATTTAAAGGTTTATAAATTTTAATTTGTAAAAATTTAGACTCGTAGCCTGTTAATTATTCCCTGCACATTTCAGAAATAGAAGTAATCTAATTTCACGGCATGCAGAAACAAAATTGGCATTAAATAATACTTCACTGCATTTTTAACCATCTTATACTGAATTCTGTCGTGCATCGAATTTCAATGGATATCATTCCAGGTACACGCATAAAAGCTCGTAGTCTTCAGTATCTTCCACATCATGATTTGCAGAAAGCTTGGGAACTGAAGCAAGCCCTCTCTGTTCTTGTAAAGATATACATATATTTTGCAAGATAGTTTGTTCTTCGTGTTGCCAATTTTACTAATGAGGAAAATGGGATCGAGTGAGCCAAAGAAATAGTTTGGCAATTTAACTAATGATTAGTTAATTACTTTTTTTTTCTCTCCCTTTAATAGTTGTCCGTTGCTAATCAGACAGCTTGCCACCTGTTCTTATGTTATTTATTTACGAAGAGGCTTTCTTAGTAGATAACGCAAGAACGAGTGGCACTGTGTCAGTCATCTCTGCTCTCTTCTTCCACCTCATGGAAAAGGGATTTCTTTGTTGTCGATGCACTGACCTTGCCCCCAATCTCTTCGCTGAACACCCAAATCAATCTTCTCTCCGCCTCAAATTGCTACCATCAATCGAATCCACCGCTGGACCTATCTTTCTCGCCCAAAATTCCAACCCGAAGTCACCTGCTCGAGGGCCATCACCACCTGCAACTCCTATTTCCAATGGCGACCTCCAAAAAGCCATCTTTGCGGTGGAACGGGGCTTCCCCATCGAGTCCCGCACCTACACCTCCCTCCTCCAGTCCTGCATCGACTCCGACGCCATCAGCCTGGGCGGCCGCCTCCACGCTTCCATCGCCTCCGTGCGGGACCGCGACATCTTTGTTGACACCAAACTCGTCAGCATGTATGCGAAATGCGGCAGCTTGGACGACGCCCGACGCGTGTTCGACGGAATGGGCCAACGTAACATCTTCGCCTGGTCGGCCATGATCGCCGCCTACGTCCGTGAGCATCGGTGGAGTGTGGTTCTCGACTTGTTCTTCGACATGATGCACGAAGGCGTTGTCGTTCCTGATGGATACTTGCTTCCGAGGATATTGCAGGCATGTTCTAACACTGGCAATTTGGAGGCCGGGAGGCTGCTCCACTCCCTTGCCGTTAAAACAGGACTTTTGAATTCGTCAAAAGCAGCCTATTTGAACAATACGGTGCTGGCAATGTATGCCAAGTGCGGTGAACTGGAGATGGCTAGTAGGTTCTTTGAGGGAATGGATAAGCGAGATAGTGTTTCGTGGAATTCGATCATTTCTGGCCATTGCCAATGGAGTGAACATGAAGCTGCTATGAGGCTGTTTGCTAGGATGAGAGCCGAAGGGATTGAACCAGGCGCGGTCACTTGGACTACATTGATAACCGGCTACCATCAATCTGGTAAGCCAGAACTTGCCATGGAACTTATGGAGCTGATGAACCGTTCTGGAACTGTGCCAGATGTTTTTACTTGGACGAGCATGATTTCAGGGCTCACTCAGAATGGGAGGAAGAATGAAGCCTTGAGTTTCTTTCATGAGATGCAGCTTTCAGGAGTGAACCCCAACAATATGACCGTCGCCTGTGCTATCTTTGCATGTGCTTCTTTGCAAGCATTGAATAAAGGAAAGGAACTCCACTCGTATGCATTTAAAATTGGAGGCTCACGCAGCATTCTAGTGGGAAATTCCTTGATTGAATTGTATGCAAAATGTGGTAGACTTGCGGACGCTCAAAAGATCTTTGAGGGGATGCTGGAGAAAGATGTTTTCAGTTGGAATTCAATGATTGGGGGTTACGCACAAGCAGGTTATTGTGGTAAAGCTTATGAACTGTTCTCAAGGATGGAGAGTTTGGGTGTGCACCGAAATGTGGTAACTTGGAACGTCATGATCTCAGGGTACATTCAGAATGAGGATGAGGATCAGGCCATGGAACTTTTTAACATGATGGAAGCAGATGGCATTAAAAGAAACACAACTACATGGAACACACTGATTGCTGGTTCATTGCAGAATGGTGACACAAACAAGGCCTTCAGAATATTCAAACTGATGCAGACACTCAGGGTACGCCCTAATTCTGTCACCATCCTCAGCATCCTGCCAGCGTGCGGAAATCTGTTATCTGAATTAAAGGTAAAAGAGATACATTCTTGTATATTACACAGCAATTTACAGGGTGATACTGCAATTGCAAATGCTCTCATAGAGGCTTACTCAAAGTCTGGAAATATAGAAAATGCTTGGGTAGTATTCAATGGTCTCTCATCAAGGGATCTCATTACATGGAACTCCATGATTTCTGCACATGTTGTATATGGATATTCTCATGAAGCTCGAGATTTGTTTCAACAAATGAAACAGCAAGGCATTAATCCGAATAAAGCAATTTTTGCCAGTATGATCAATGCCTATGCTCTCGATGGATTGGTGAATGAAGGGAAAAGATTCTTCTCTAGCATGATGGAAGAATACAAGCTATCTCCAGGCTTAGAACATTACACTGCAATGGCAAATCTTTTAGGACGTTCTGGTAAGCTTGGTGAAGCTTGTGAGCTTATCAAGAATATGCCTATTGAGCCAAATGCTGCTGTCTGGTATGCACTTCTTACAGCAGCCAGAATATTTGATGATTTCAAGATAGCAAACCTTGCAGCGAGACATTTGTTCCAATTGGAGCCAAAGAACCCTGAAATTCACAGGCTGTTGTCGCATGCACAAGCTTTATATGAGAAACCAAGTATTGCTTCAAAAATGTGTAATCCTAAGAAAGGTATCAAGATTGGTGATGCTCGTGGTTGTTGTTGGATGGAAGTCGATAACCAAGTGATGACCTTCATAACTGGAAGACAAATTTTGCAAACCAAACTAGATGAAATCAATAGCAAAGTAGCACCTATGAAGGCAGCTACATCTTTTTTGGATGACATTATACTTGAGTTTGAAGAAGAAAAGGAAGAGATCATTGGCACGCATTCTGAAAAGCTAGCAATTACTTTTGGCCTTGATAATTTGCCTGCTTTTAGGGCCATTCGGATAATTAAAAGTGTACGAATGTGTTCAGATTGTCATATCACTTCAAAGTTAATTTCCAAGACATATAAGCATGAAATATTGATCAAGGATCGAAATTCTTTTCATCGCTTCAAAGATGGGGCATGCTCTTGCAGAGATTACTGGTGAGCCAAAGAACAAACAAAAAAAAAAGTCCAAGGAACTTGTTGATTTGGATAATTTTTTTTATTATTTCAATGTTATGATTCAATACCACTATATTTTCAACTATCTCATGTCACTTGGTATAGGAGTTATCGAGATTGTTCATATCCCTTGTAATATATTGCAACTTTTTTTTTCTTTCAGAAAGTGCTGTTAGATCATGTATAGTGACATCGAAAGTGTAAAATTCCCCTGTTAAATAAACATATAAGAAATTCTTTCATATTGTTGAACTTTATAAATTAGGACATAAAAAAGGATTGCTTTTGTACCTTCAAAAGTAAGAAATGGACTAGAAATTGAAGAAATGGGAACTATGGACCAGGAGGCCTGAAGAGTTTGTAAATATGCTTTGATCCTTGTTATGTTACTCTCTGAAAACTATCATGGTATATCTACACCATTCATGACAGGATAAGGTTGTTAGTAAAAAAAAATGGTGCTGTAACTCATTTCGAGTACATTTGATCTTAGCTCATGTATAAGCAGATGAGGCTTGCCATATCATAGACAGAATTCATGTGAAATAATCATTGCAAATATTTTTTTTAAAAAAAAACTTGCTATCTTCTAGCATTATTTAGACCTCAGAATTTTGGTCAGCATCAGTTTCAACTTTTTAGAGGAAAAAATTAGTCCACAAATATAGAGAGAAAAGTGGCATGGCCGGGAAGCAGCCCAATCAAACGATGCCCTATTCTCACCACCAGCATCTGTCTCTTGGATTGGAAATAATTATTTTTGTTGATGAAACTCTGACATGACTGCACTCACCATAACCAGATCTGGATGCAAATCATTTTAAGAGATTAGAACACGGAGCAAAGGAAACTTTGTACAAGCTTCAGTAGCGTCATCAAGGATTCAGCATAGGCTAATGTCAATTCATGAAATGCAACGCAACGTGTAGAAGTTATTTCAACAACATGATTTTAAGCACGAGTGAGTCATCGTATTGTTCATTAATTCTTTTTATTTTCTTTTTGACAACTGAACGGAAGCTTGGGCATGTATTCAGTAAGGTCTAATCATGCTCACCATGGAAAAAGATTGGCTCCGGAAAAGGGGAGAGAAACAACAAATTTAGGACTGGTCACATGGTGAAGTATAGCTAATAAGGGGCTGATCTTAATTCGTCTTATGGCTAATAAGTGGCTGAAATCTTTCAAATCAAGCATGAAACTTGTTGGAACAGTATGGTTTCATTTATTGAACCCTTAAAGATTTTCCTGTTTGCTGGTCCAACTTTGTGTCTTTCTTCTTGAGAAGGATTTTAGAGCAACTACGAAGAGGACCAATGAGTTCTCTCTCTTTCTTGTAACACCAAATTAATTGCCAATAACTTATCTTTTGACTAATGCAGGTAAACATTTTTTTTTTCAACTGATGAATTCTGATTCTTTCTCATTTCTCTTAAGCCAGGCTTCGCTTCTGCCTTGACTTAAATCAGTCAATCCCAGGCGGATGAGAATGTTTCTTTGAAGGAAAAATAGATGTCATCATCCATAAAAAATAAAACTCTGCAGATTTTAGCTCTATGACATCTTTTTCTCGAGCACAAGCCATCTCCACCATATATATTGTTTTTGTGTGAGGCTCAAGAAAACCATGGAGGAGAATGAAAGCAATTGCCGACGTTATATTTGCATATCTTCCCACAAGACTTTATCTCCTTAATCAAGACAAGAATTCCAACTACAGCAAAGGGAGCAAGTTTTATTTTACTTCATCTTTAATAGACAAATTGCTTCAGAAATGCGATACAGCATTTGTATAACAGTGCAAAGTTCAATAAAATTTTATACTCTGAAACTAGGTAATATTCTTTATTGCACATAGGGAACAATAGGATGTGTTAAATAAAATGTAATAATAACTACAAATATTTATCCTATAGCACTCTATGCTTTCTATAAAAGAATTGGATTCTAATGGACACTGCTACACGCGAAAATGGAACAAAAAGTCATATAGCCTTTTTGAAGCATACTTGGCTTCTCTAATATTAGAAGAACATCTGTTGATGCACCATTTGAGTTGCCTCCTCTTCTTTTTCTTTTTTTTTTCTTTTCTTTCCAGGTGGAGTATTCAGTTACCAAGCATAAGAAATATTCCACAAGTTTTGGAAGCAGTACTGCATTATATTCCAAATCCTACTAACTTTTGAAATCTAATTGGCATTCAAGCCATTATTGTCAACTTGATCGGACAGGACCAATTCTTTTCATGATAAAATTAATAATACAAGTGATATTTTAAATTGGAATCAGAGTTTATCACGACTTGCAGTAAATGGTTTCGCCGAGTGTAACTTCATCATTATGAAGCTACAGTGGACCACTGTTACAGATGCTGCATGTCTCCTTCTGTATAGGAATACAAATCTTTTGCTCTTTTCTGCCCATTTGTTTAATACATTCAGGTAAAAGGAAAGGGGAAACAACAAAACAGAAAAAAAAATAAATTAGAAAGAGACAAACAAAAAGATCTTAAATATGAGATGTCTTCTTCGATAAAGGTTTCATTGTTCTTGCTTTCTGGCTTGCTTCATAGCTTCATCATACCCAATCACCTTTTAAAGCTACTAGCACCAGCTCCTCCCAGATTCGGAATGAGACAGGACAGGAGTACATAAAATTACTTCGAAGGGTTACTTGTATCATTACTACAAATCTTGGTTACTTTTTGAGTGTGCTGATCTGTATGATGCTATGTTGTTATTGTTTACAGCGACTGTTGTGGTCAAATTTTAAAAGGAAATGATGATTGAGCTTATAAGAGATTAAGGCAGGTTTATGTCTTCTCAATTTGCTGCTGTATCGCAAAACTTAATAGCTTTTCTCAACCGTGTGAGGAAGTATTTATGAGATTTGGACTATAAAGGCTTGGTCTAGCTTAATGAATCTGTTGTGTGCTTTTATTCCTCATATTAATTATACCATGGCCGTTACTAATGATCCTAACTCGATGCTAAGGAGCGACTTCATTTTATGTATAATTTAGTTAGCTTGGTCCATCACTCACATGTTGATCAGCATTTTTGCTAATTTGGTTGCGCGAATGCATGCCCTTACTCGAATCAGGAATCGAAGTCATGCAAGCAAAGACTCAATTGCCATCTCAAGAAACATGAAGATTTCCACATGTCATGTGAAACAAATGATGGATCCGTCCTCTTGTGGCCACCAAGTAGTTTTAAGTACCCATCATTCCTTCCCTTCCCACATAGTGTCCTACCAATCCATTGTTCCATCGAGAGGCTCCATAATTCCCATCCCTTCCTCCCTTCTCCTCCAGAGATGCACCCAAGAACTCAGAGCATCTTCCATGTAGGGGAGGAAGGTTGGGAGGCCACAAAGCCCACCACTGCTGCCTTTGGAGTGCTGGAGTGCGGCTCGAGAGGAGCAATCGAGCGACTCGAAGGGCTTCGGATTGTCATTCAGCATTCCACAAGCCGATCGAATGTCGTGATCAAGTCTTCACTCGACTCTTGCATGCCTCATCATCTGCTCAGCCTCAGGGCTACTTCTGCCACACAGTCTGAATTTCTGAAAACTTGTTTCCTGTGCAAAACTGAGCTGAGTCCTCATAAGGATGTCTACATGTATAGGTATTCAATTGTTGCTTCCTGAAGATGTTTAGGCTATGAATTCCGAATGATTTATAATATTTTCAGATTTCTTTTCTGTTATTGGTTTGTGTTACACAAACTAATGGCTGTTGAGCCAATGAAAGCAGGGGTGATCGGGGATTTTGCAGCGAGGAATGCCGAGGGCATCAAATTTTAATAGATGAAAGAAAAGAGATGGAAGTGTCGAGCACAAGGGAGAGATTGAAGGCTGCTCATCGTCGTCGTCTTCATGAATCTGGTCGCCGTAGGAGGAGGAGGATTTTAGTAGAAGCGTAGAAAATATAGAATTTGAAGAAATAAATATAAGATGCCGGTTATGATTATATATGCTTAAAAAATTAAAAAAAAATGGAAATTTTTTGAGGATGTGAGAGAGTGGTATTGCATCATTGGCTTGCACCTTCTTGTGACATAAATTGAGACGTATGAGACAGTGCATAAAGCTGTAGCTAATAAACAAGCAAATAACTCTGGAATAGTTCCCGTTGCCATCCACCTCATGGGAGGCATATACTCGGAGGGAAAACAATCAAGAAGAACACAAAAAAAATTATACAAGCTCGGTTTAGGTCGTCATAATTTCTCCAATAGTATTGTTGATATCCCATGCTCAGTACAGGCCTCTTAATTCGCTTAGAAAATGAACAACGAAAAACAAAAATAAAATTTTTCACTTTTTTCTATCCTCTGCTTTGGAATTCAGAAAGGAACGCCTTCCACCCTTTCTCTTCGGCTGCTGCGTTGCTGCGCTGCTGCGAACCGCCTCCCGAGCTCGATCCATCTCCGATGGCAACTCCGTCCACTGCTGCATCCTCAATATGTACTGCCTGCGTCATTCCCTACCTCACGCCCTCTAGTTGTTCGACGAAATGTCCCGGACGGCGTGTCTTGGAGCACAATCGTTGACAGGTCCTTCCTCGCGGACCTCGCTTCCGCTTCTTTTTGCCTGCTTCAAAGATATGGTTTGTTGCAGTGTCTCCTTGATGAATTTAGCTTCGTCGGAATTCTTAAAAAGCTGCGATCTTGGAAGGGGTTAAGCGGTTCATAGTGTTGTGGTCGGGTTTTGGTCATGGCAAGAGTGCTTTTGTCGCGAATGGTCTCTCCGAGTTGCATGCTCAGTTTGAACTCTTAAGTGACATTATGTCAATTCTTGAAGACAAAGACTCAATCAATTTCTTACTTTGAGTGTTTTATTTATTTCCGTTATGATACTATTATACTCTTATGTTATCCACTAACAAAACTACACTAAATTTTTAGTTTATGATATTATATCATGCCCTAAAAGAGAAAATGTTTCTGTGTTTTCATATTGTAGTCGGCTAAATAACAACAATAACAGATCATATATGTCAATGTTTTGAAATTGAGAAAGCAAGATTGTATCCTTTGTCTCTATATTCATATGATTTTTCACTCTCCCATTAAAATTTTTTCCAGCGTTTAGGTGGACACCTGAAATTTAAGTCAAAGTGTTTTCAAATGGAAGATGATTTTGCCATGCCGGAATGAAAGTCTGTTGGAAAGGTAATCCATCTTGGGTTCTTAAGAACATTCAGAATTGTTGTTGGATACTTTTCTTCCGGAGGTTAAGGAGTTGTTGAATAACTTTAGCTGTTGAGTTGTCGAGTGCCGAGCTAGGTTGCTGAGTTGCTGTGCCAAGTTGAAAGTTGAGCTAGGAAGCAGTGTTTCCGAACAGCACATTGCTTAAAACAAATTTGTTTCATCGCCGCAGTGTTTAGAGATTAGTACAGGACGTCCGTTTTTCAAGATATAATGGCAAGACCATAATCTCCACCAAACACTCATGGTCATGGCAAAATGAAATGCACCTGAGTGCTCTCACAGAGATTCTGTCAAGTGGAAGGATACTCGACAGATAAAAGAAAAAAATGAGAGGGGCATGCAAATCACCTGGATTTAGCATAAGAGAGGGTCTCTTTCCATATATTTGTTCACAAGATACAAGCTTGTCAAACAATATAAACCAAACATTAAGCCTAGAAACTCTCAATGTGAGAGTAAAGTCTCATACACAATGGAGAGTCTCTTTTATCCACCTCTTTTCTATTTACATCTTCCAACAATTGTATCCAAGAACTTTAGGCTCCCTCGTTAAACAGATTCATAATGGGTGGAACTGGAGTATCT
>JBAMHZ010000076.1:2076513-2092907 GCA_037177395.1 Alpinia galanga
CGACCACCGAGCGGCCGATCGATAGCCACGTTCGACGACTGACGGTGTCCGACGGCCAACTTAATAAGAATATTTTTATTTCAAATGGTAAAATCAAAGGATAATTTTGAAAAATAAATTGTATAATCTTGGGAATCAAGAAAAATTAAACTTCTTGGAGGTTTTGCTATTCCCATGTATAACCATTTTGCTGATGTGTCATAACGTGTCAGGTATTCTTCATTACTTAGTAATCATTCAAATCCTGAACTAAACGAGATTTTTTATTAATAACCTTAAATAAATAACCAATATTATCAACAATTATCCCGAACCAAATACATCCTCAAAGCCTTTGGAAAAGTTCAATAGCCTTAGTTCTAGAAGGCACCTAAATCTTCAAAGGCTACGCCATCTTCTTGCTTACTGCTACTATACTAACGACCAGCCACCTTTATTATATCATTTAGTTGGAGTAAAGCTGCCAAAAGGGATAGGTATATTTAGAGAACTACAAAAGCTATCGTTCTTGGAGATAAACCCTGATAGTGGAATAATTGAAGGGCTAGGATACCTAACACAATTGAAGAGGTTAGGCATCGTGAAATTAAGAACGGATCGGAGGATGGGGTGAATCTTTGTTCGTCAATAGAAAAAATGGAAAAACTACGATCATACTCAGCAACTTCTTTACACATGGATAAACTTATTGAACTGGAATCTTTGAAGTCCCCTCCACAATTTCTTAAACGTCTATAGCTTAAAGGACCCTTGAAAACTTTACCAAATTGGGTTAGCTCATTGATTTCGCTTGTTAATTTGAGGCTAAGGTGGTCCAGGTTGCAAGAAAACTCTCTTAGAATTCTTGAAGCTCTTCCAAATCTACTTGAGCTCGTACTTGTCCATGCGTGCGATGGTGTCAAATTGTTTTGTCACAAAGGAGGGGTTTCAAAAGCTTAAGGTATTGAATTTAGAACGATTAGACAGTTTGAGCTATGTTATCCTGGAGGATGCAATGCCAAACCTGCAAAACATGTACATCAGATCATGCATGCAACAAAAGATGGTTCCCTAAGGGATTGAGAAGTTAATGCATCTCAAGGAGCTCCATTTATTTGAAATGCCTGAGGTGTTTCTGATTACGAAGGCCTGAACATCCAAAAGTTGATCATATCCCAATCACGAGATCTCATGATAATCAAAGACGCATTTATGAAATTTAGAGTCATCAAATGGGCTGATCTATGGCGGGGCAGATCAATCCGTTATAAATCTAATATTTAGCGAGTAAAAATAAATCGATTTGACATTTCGACAGGTTGAAAAATTCTCAACTCAACCGAAGGCGGATTGAGGATTATAGCCATAAAAAATCTAAGGATTGAACCGATCCTTATATCATCTCTGAGGACTGAAAATCTAAACCGCATTGCATAAAAAAAAATTCTAATCACAAGAAAAAGTTACAAAGATAAGTATTTTCTCTAGCCCACCTTAGGCATTATTCCTTCATTTGAATAATGTCGTCACCTTATATAGCTCCAAGGGTGGAGCTGATATGTCCCCACATGAGGGCCTTGTGGCTAGCACAGCAGCAGAGTTGCACAATAGAGCAAGGGTCAATCCTTGAGGGTTGCAAGCTTTTTCGGAGTGCTTGCCCTCCTGCTGCGTTAGCCCTTAGTTGGGCACAAAGTGCTCCTCGTAATTTACCTCCTCCGTGTTGACTGTGGGACCGGTTGATGGGAGCGCTGAAGGCGAGCGAATCGCCTTTTGCACAACAACAAAGGGTGGAGCTGATATATATTTTTTCTCAAGCGGTAAAAAGTAGGTTTTTCTTTGGTATGCACCTTAAACCATACTCAAGTCCAATCATTCAAAGTTATACCACAAACAAAAGTTGTTGCGAAATAAGAAAGGCTAGGTCGATCTCAAATTTAGTGTAGGGTACAATGATCAGATACTTCTATAAGCAAAAGAGAAGCTCAGAATATGTACAAATCCTGAAACAAGAGCAAATTAGGATCTAGAAATCTTTGCAAATAAACTTGTATGGAGCCTGAGGACAAGATTCAGGATTCTTTTATTACCACTGTATAAGACCTATGTCACACTGCAAAGAAATAACAAATTGATACAGCATTGTTTAAGAACCTAGTAAAAATGGTGTATTTTGTCTAATCTTTCCCATTTCTTTTTTTCTTGGTTTCAGTTTTCTACCATTCTGCTGGATCCTGAAACGATCCATTTTTTACAGGTCTGCAACAATGATTTTTAGGTGAAGCATCTCTACGAGCTTCAGTGGCTTCTGTCCCCATATCACTTCAGCTTCACATTGGATGTATTTCTGAGAATAACGTTTCATCATTGTAAACATATATTTGTATGTTTCTCTCTCATTCATTTCTTGTACAGAAGTATTTCCAACTCCTGATATACAAAAAACAGTGTTGTTAAATGTTGTCGAAGTGTACTGTAGTATAAATATAACTTCTTAATACTATGAATTGAAGTTAGTAGCACCACACTACGTGATATTGTGCTTTTCAGCGCAGAGATTAAGGTATCACTTACAAGAGGCTCCAGTAACAAGCAATTTTTACAGTATCGCTACGTAGCTTGAGAGTTTACGAACCTCCAACAGATGATAGATCTTTATTGTAACACGTAGATTGTTAAGACTTTTTTTATCCCAACAAGTAGTGTTGATTCATGTTCATCGAACTATAGAGTTCTTTATCTAATTTTCTAATAATATAACGTCTTTATTTTGTTTATAGATATCTTTGTAGGACATTTGCCTATATAACATAAGGCATCTATTTATTATATAGATACGCAACTAGATCACACATATTTAAAATAATTTTTAAAATTTATCAAATCGGTAGCCCACTCCATTATCCTTTACCTGCTGATCTGCTTAAGTGGCGTTTAATTTTGGCACCACCACAGTAAACACCCGCGCGAGCCGCCGTCGATTCCGCCGCCGCTCTCGAGAGTGGAGGCCTCGGCTAGGCTGTCAGGCCCGTCTAGGGGTTCCTCCGGCTGCTCTCTCGGGACGGCGGGGATGACCCGGTCTTGGTGGTTTGTGGAATCGCTGCTCTGCACAGGGATGACATCGAGGTCCTTGGCCAAGGCAGAGGCGATGATGTACAGGACTCCCGACTCCTTCGGATTCCTTCGTTTGATATCTTGGGAGAAGAGATGGAGCGGCAGCGGGGGGACAATGAAGGCGGCGATGGTGAGGGCTTGGACGACGACGACGGAGAAGGGGAGAAAAAGGAGAGGGAGAGGAACAATGGCCACCAGGAGATGACACTGACGGTCATCGGATTTGGCGTTGGTCGGTGGGAAGAATGGTCTCGGATCAATCTGCAAAGAAGCCTTGGCAAATAGAAAAGGGCGGTTCGTACGTTCACCAATTACTGCTTAGCGGAAGAAAAGAGACTGCTTGGAGAAAGAAGAGACCTACTGTTTGGAGGAAGAAGAGACTTGTTGTTGGAGGAAGAAAAAAGAGACAACTTAGAGGAATGAATAACAAGAGACCTGCCTCTTGGAGGAATAGTAAAGGACCTGCTGTGCTTGGAGGAAGAAAAAAGATGCTACTTTGAAGAAGTGGAAGAAGAAACATTTTGCTCGGAGGAATAAGAAGAGACTGTTTGGAAGAGGAAGAAGGGATCTGTTTTCGAGGAATATGAAGAGAATGCTTGGAAGCAGAAGAAAGAAGAAGAGCACTGCTGATTGGAGGGAGGAAGAAAAATAAAGAGGAAGAGAAAGGGAGAAGGAGAAATCGGTTCAACCGGAAAGAGGAAATTTGTGATGGAAACTAAGATTTATTGAATAGTAATCATAATTTTTCTTTTTCACAGACCATCGCTTTTGAGAAAACAGAACGGGCAGGCGGCGGGACCGCGGGCAATTATGGAGGCGTTAAAAAGGAGGGTCACGAACAGGCCGTTGAAGGCGAGGAAGAGGCAAGGGGGTCACAGAGGGCTGCGCGCTTAGTGGCGTCCCCGCGGGCCTGGACATGGACCGTCGCGACAATTGCGGAGCGTTTTTTTTTTTTGTTATCCTGACGGATTACAAGGATCCAACCCGAAAAGCTTTGCACATCGGTTTTTTTTTTTTAATTAATAGAGGGTAAGTACTCAATTTTTTTTTTATATACAAATAAAAAAATATATATAATTTTATAAACTATAGGAATATTAAACTAATGAATTATACTATGAAACTTAAAAAAAAAATAGAAAAAAAATTAAAAAAGAAGATCACAATTACCGAAAATCAATTTGGGTTTATACTTACAAGATCGACAATAAAAGCTATACATCTTCTCAGACAACTAATTGAAATGTATCGGAAGTAAAAGCAAGACTTACATATAGTATTTATTGATTTGGTAAAAGTTTATAATAGAGTTTCAAAAGAAATTACATAGAGAATTTTAGAAATGAAAGATATTAGTGTAACATATATTGAACTAATTAAGAATATACACGAATAAATAACGACTAGAGTGAATATTTTAGGCGGATTAATTGAAACATTTCCAATAAAAATAGAGTTACATCAAGGATCAGCTTTAAATCCTTATTTTTTTACACTACTTATGAACGAATTCACTGGACACATTTAAGATACAATATCATGGTATATGTTGTTTGTAGATAATATTATTTTAGTAGATAAGATGCGTGAAGAAGTAAATGCTAAATTAGAATCTTGGTAAAAAAATACTTGAAGTAAAAAGTTTTAGACTTAGTAGAGTAAAGACAAAATATATAGAGTTTAAGTTTAACAATATTAGACATAATGAGACAAGTATTAAGATAGAAGATGACGAGTTGTTAGGAACGAAGAGTTTTAAGTATTTAGGATTATTTTTGCAAGACGATTGAGAAATTGAGAAATATTTTACATAGAATACGAGCAGATTGATTGAAATTGAGGAGAGCGTCAGGTGTTTTATGTGATCGTAAAGTGCCTCTAAAACTTAAAGAGAAGTTTTACAAAACGACGATTAGACCTGCTATGTTATATGGACCTAAATGCTAAGCTACGATTCGAGTACATGAGCAGAAGATGAGAGTTGCAGAGAAAATGATGTTAAGATGGATATGTGGACATGCAAAAATGTACAAAATAAGAAATGAGAGTATTAGAGAGACAGTTAAAATTACATCTATTGAGGAAAAACTCCGAGAAACACGTTTAAGGTGGTACAAATATGTACGTAGACAACCAATAAATGCTCCAGTTAGGCGATGTGAAAGTATGATAAATATATACATTAAGCGTGAAAGAGAAAGACCAAAAAAGGCTTGGCTAGTAATAATAAAACAAGATAAAATTTATTTAAATATAAGTGATGATATAGTGGAAGATAGAGTCCAATAACGTAGAAAGATCCATATAGTCGACCCTACATAGTGGGATAAGGCTTGGTTGTTTTTGTTGTTATAAACTGTGTTAGTTTGACCTCAATTAATCCAGATTTTGTTACTCAAATGGGTGTTCAATTTCTCAAAAGACATCAGATTGGCATCAACCATTCCCGATCCAACTTGCCAATCTGGATCAGCATTGGTTGATTCTGCCAACTATACTAGCCGCGATATGTCCCATCTTTTGTACATGATTCCCAAAAAAGGTGCTTCAATTAACTCTTAAGTTTACTACCTCTGAAACATTTCTAAATATGCTCTTCGCAATAGTTATTTGCCTTTAACCACATCATAATGATAGTCTTCAGCCACAAAGCAAAAAATTCAGATTCCCAACCTTTCGTAATGTAGTCCAGCAAGGTGAAACAAACATGATTTGGAACAGACTGAAATTACTAGTAATATCCAGGTGGGTGGTTTAGGTATTCACCAATTGGCAATTTGCAGATGCACCAAGATTAACTACAGTTCAAGCATGATAGGGTGTCTCCACCTTTTGAGTTTGTCTAGGTGGAGGGAGACGCCTAAACCCATACTTACAAAATGCCTTAATTGACTTATCTCCCTATACTAGAGTAGAATAAGAATTCTTAATGTCAGATTATGAATATAATTCCTTCAAACTTCATCAGCTTTCCAAAGTGAATCACTAACGCTAAAAAATAATAAGAAGAAATAAGCTACCTGAAGAGGTTCATTTTCATCTGTTGAACCAAGCATCTCACTTATTAGGAGTTGGCGTTCCTCAGCAGTGCCATAAGCCAAGCACTTCTCAATGACGTTAGATGCATATTTCTGTTGGCTCATTTTTACAATCTGTCCAGCAAGGTTGCTAATGATGATGGAACGCTCTTCTGGTTTACCATGCTTCAGAACATGCTAATGATGATTCAAATGAGTTAGCTTATAGTGAAATAAAAATATGAAGGTCAAACTGAATTGACACACCAAATATGCACTATGAAAGTGGTCTTATAGAAGCAAGCATGCATATGAACAACTTCACCATACAAGCAAAGGATGCTAAAGAGGTGCAATAATGTGAAGGGAATCAAAACATAGAATCCACTTCAACTCATTTACAAGGAAGGTTCTCAAATCACAAAACACAAGCAGATAAATAAATACAAGAATACAAATACAAAAATAAAACATTGATGGATTACCAACAAACAATATATATGTGGCAGCTAATTCACAAGGCTAAAGTCTCACAACTGAACATTTCAAACCGGCAAAGGTTATTAGTCATCAAGCATGATGTACTATCCCAATGGTTAAAACATATTTTACCTATTTTTTCCTCACTTTTTGTGTACATTACAATTATATAAACAAGAACAAGATAAAATAAGCAAATTGTAGGAATAATGACTAATATACAAATTAACATAAGATAAAATAAATTTTTGGCAATGTATGAAAGTCCTTTGGAGCTATTCTGATGAACCAGCAGCGGACCAGTTACTAGATAGGGGAATCAAGAATCCAACACAAATACTTGTTTCTAGGTATAGGTTCTAGCATTGCCTAATAACAGATGCCAATAACATGCAACATATCTCAAGGATGAAAGCACATGTTTATTGTGAAAGAATGATGAAGAGATTTTCCCATGTCTTCAATTTCCTTGATGCACATTTCAAGTAGATATTTCTACAAAACATCCAATTTAGAATATAGAAATGTACCTCAAGTAATAGCACCTAAAGGATTTCATATATCTGAGCAATTGAGGCCATAATGTTAACACTGCATATTTGTTTAGATGTAATCTAAAAAAACAAACAAAAAAAAAAAGGCAGCCCGGTGCACGAAGCTCTGCTATGTAGGGTTCCGGGGAAGGATCCATTGTACGTAGCCTAGCCTTACCCTGTTTTTTTTGCAAGAGGCTGTTTCCAGGATTTGAACCCTGTGTTTTTTTTTTTTTCTTGTTAATCTAAAAAACAAACAAACAAGCAAAAAAAAAAAAAAATCTAATGTTCAAATGTAGATTTTCACCTTATCACTAAGATTTTATTACTCAATCACTATACTCAAAGGGACATTACTTTTGCTAAGGAATGTACTGAAAAGCAAGCAATGTAAGAGCATTCTACAGAAACATATGCATGTTACTATGTACAGATCTAGCTAATAAGATAACCTACTTGAATAACATAATTCCCATATTGGTCCTGTGCCAAATCACAAACAGACTGCATGATCTCATCCATCATAATGCTTTGAGTTTCTGGATCATCACAATACTCCAGCACTCTCTGCCATAATCAATAATATATATATATATACAAGTGAAATCAGGATACACTTCTGAGCAAATAGTTTCTTAATATTATTTTCCAACAACTGCCCTTATAAAATAACCAAAAAGAATTATGTTGAAACCTGTATAACCCGACATCCATATGGATGGGTAGACAGTGATAGAACATGCCCATAGAAAGATTCAATGATGAATTGTATCATCTCCTGAGGAACACATTCAATACACTTCTGGATTACATGGTTTCCATTCTGATCACGAACACATTTCATTATATGTCCATCAAGCTCTAGCACCATTTCAGTCTTTTGATCAACATCAACCACTTCTAATGCCTGCATAGTAGTTAGTCAAGCTTTCCAAGAGCAAGATTTTGTTTTTTTCAAAACAAGAAAATTAAATACTTGATACTTATAAACCAATAGCAATCAACAGTTCAACACCAATCAGAACTAATATTCCTTTTTTAAAACAATAAAATGATGGGAAATCTGGAAAAGAGTAACATAGGTTATGCACCGCATCAAACTTACCAGTTATGCATCACAAAAAACAGCTCAAATCCACTATTCTGTCTATGACCAAAGAAAGTAAGAAGTCGGTCTTTGGCTCAACCAAAAAATTTAGAATTCCAATTTTAACATAGAAACCATAATGAGAATGTCATGCAACACAATCAACTCATTGATTACAACCATGAAAAAGAGACTCTAATGAGGTCCAAGCTGCTGCTAGGAACTTTTTTTTCTTTATTTGGTGTATCATAGTGTCTGAAGGTAAGGTTTGGCGCAACGGTAAAGTTGTTGCTTTGTAACTTAAAAGCTCACGGGTTCACACCTGGAACAACCTCTTGCAAAAAAAAAGCAAGGTGAGGTTGCGCACAATGAATCCTTCTCCGAGATCCCGCATGGCGGGAGCTTCGGGCTACCCTTTTTTATCTTTTATATATAGTTATATAATGAAAAAGCTGTTTCTGTTCATGATTAATTACTTCTTCCTCTGTGCTCTCAACAGGATATGATCGAAAATGTACTAGAAATAAAAGACATGCATGTTCGAGAAGTGATGACACCTCTTGTAGATGTAGTTGCAATTGATAGTTGTGCAACACTCGTTGATTTTCAAAATTTATGGGAGACTCATCAATATTCAAGGTTACTTCAGTTTGCTTCAATGTTTCAATTTTTGTTTAATGTATAAGTCAATTTCTCACATAAAATGAATTTCAGAGTACCAGTCTTTGAGGAGCGTATTGATAATATTGTAGGAATTGCATATGCCATGGACATGCTTGAGTGTGTCAAAAAGGTGGGTTCTATGTAATTCTTTTGATATTTATTTTAGATGCATCATCAGATTTGTGTTGATATTTTGTTAATCAGTTAGTTTCTTTCTATTATTCAAGGTCGAGAAGCTAAAAGAGGTCACAGTGAATGATATTGCACGCATGCCGGTGTATTTTGTACCAGGTACTACAAAACTATGAAACTGAATTTGGGAAATTAATTAGTAATTTAGGATGTGAGCCAAATCTCTATGTTAATGTTGACTTCTCTTATTTCCCAAACTTGGTTTTTTGTTGTTGCGGAAAGCATTTTCATTTAATTTGTCGCTTATAATTTTCCTTTTTGATCTTTCTACTTTTTGTTTCAGTAGTTAATCAGTGTTTGTATCGATGGAGCTCTGATACATTATTGAAACATTGCTACACAGTTGGATATATGATACATTGCTAGAGCATTCTTATATAGTTCGTTCTTTTTTCACACTGCAGATTCAATGTCCGTCTGGAATATGCTGAGAGAGTTTCGCATAAGGCAGGTTCATATGGCTGTAGTGCTTAATGAATATGGTGGAACAGTTGGTGTACGTTCTGTTAAAACTCTTCTAATGATTGTCCTTAAGCAATCCATAGTTATCAATTAACATACTCTTTTAGTAGTTGCCAAATAGCTGAATTCAGAAACAAAAGCAACTAGATATGTGTACTTTTTTTAGTTTTGATCTCTCTCTAGCATTATTGCTCATTTATGTATAATTTAATTGGACAGATTGTAACCCTAGAAGATGTTGTTGAAGAGATTGTTGGTGAAATATTTGATGAAAATGATTCAAAGGTAAATTTTCATAACTGGCATTTCAAGTGCTTTTCGTTCCAGTTAACTTCTTGTTCTTCACTGTTAAAACTGTTTCTCGTTGAAGTTGAAAATTAATTTGAATGCTAGGTTAATGAGAGTTTATATATGTATATATCCAACTTATGCTTATTTTCTTGTCTGTCTCGTGCATGTATAGGACTGTAATCACCTTCCTATGTATATGTGATCCAAGTTACATGTTCTCATGCCCGACATTCTCTCATGCCCCATACTAATCCATTCTTACTGATACATTTAATTGCCTGTCACGTACCTCCTTACAGGCATGCAGAATATTCATAGCATGACCTACATAAAACTGGACTGATTTGCATGTGCTGGCTTTTTATTTACCTTGTTTCCCATTTCATTGTAGTCATGTGTATTATGATGGTACTAGCATTACAATGATTGAACCTCCAGGTGATCGGAATTGCATTGTCATGGGTTCTTTTATTTTGTTGAAAATGATTTTGAGATGTTATGCATCATATAGTTTGTGTTTTTGTGATACACTGATACCTGATAATTTGTGTTACTGATGTAATTTTCCTAAAGCTACTTCTTGTGTCTAATGAAGGAGGAAATCCAACGGAAAACAGGATACATTGTGATGCGAGACAATGGGACATTCGATGTCAATGCCAACACAAGTATTGACCAACTCTCAGAAGAACTAAATATTAAAATACCACAGGTTAGCATTTTCTATTACTGCAGAAGCAGATGCTTTACTTCAACAGATATCAATTTGTGTGCAAATAGTTATCTTCCGCAGAGGAGGATTCTGCTGAGCCTATGTATCACTTTTCTTAAGTGAGAAATTGAGATAACCAACATATTACAATGAGGTGCATGGGCATTGATAGTATGAATTGAAAATTTCTCGAGTAAACTAAAGGAAGTTGCAAAGATATATTTGCATTGCTATATACTTAAGTTTCCTTTTAATTATTTAACTTGAGTTCATAATAACTTCCTGTTATTTTCAGTTTTGCATCTGATGTGAATAATTTTCTTCTAGTTAAAATTTAATGATCTTTATTTTATGATTATAAATCATCATAATCTCATACCAGAAGTGTGACTATGGGTCAACCAACCATAATCCATAATATGCAATTATCTCGATATATACATGTGAGTCAAGTACAATAATTTATTTAATGTGTTGAAGTAGTCATCTGATCCAATGGTTACAATATATTTGATCCTTTTACTTTCCTATAAACTGGAGAATCTGAGAGACATGAATTTGATGTAAATCTTTTAATAAGTTTTCCTTAAAATACATATTATCAAACTAATATTTAATACATAATATTTTATAGTTTTATTTAGAACTTTATTTTAGTGTGCAAGAATGAGACTAAGTAAATTCTGCTAATTAACGGAAATTCATTGTTGATGAAATTCTACGAGAGAGCACATTGATTCCAAAATATTACCACAAAGATAGGACATATTTGTGATTGTCTTGCTGGTGTGTAATTGGCTCTGATAAAAATTTGTCTTGAAGGACAACAAATTTCTTAGGGAAGACTTCTCGTCTTTGATCTTTCAGGGTCATCAGTATGAGACAGTATCTGGCTTTGTATGTGAATCCTATGGATATATTCCTGAAGAAGGTGGGAAGATCATAGTGGTACTTGAGAAGGCAAATAAAGAAGAGGATACTGAAGTCACTGAAATAACAACTGAGGACCATGATGAGGAGAGATTTCAATCGTTTGAACTTGAGGTACTTCTTGATACTTCCTTAATTACTTCAACAAAAACATCTTTGGTTGTCCAATTTGTTTCTGCTCTACATGTTCTTTTCATAAATTTTCAAAGAGGTAACAAACTGTTCATGAATTTCTATTTAGAAATATTCATAAAGTTACACCATAATGTTGAAACCTCTTTTCTGACCATTGATACACATCACATGTAACAATGCACCATACCTTTAATTTGACAGTTTGATAAGTTACAAGTTTGCTTTTCATGTGGTTCTCGAGGATGGTATTCTTATGTTGGTTTGTGAAGTAGTATGTATAGAACTTTGATAGAGCTCGTCTACTACATAATAGAGCAATTATTCTATAACTTATTATGATGTAAATATCAATCTATGAAGTTTGCTGCCTTTATAAAAGCTCTGCTCCATTTAGTGTTTCTGCATGCAGATACTGGAAGCTAATGAAAGAAAGGTTGGTAAAGTTCGTTTTATACCAATCGACAATGAGCATGGAGAAAACTTGGCTAATAAAGGCATGACTCGTGTTGTCTCTCGAAGAGTGGATAAGCAAGCAGACAAAGCCATAAATGAACTGGACAGCTCTGACAAGGAGATTGAGGTGGAATCCGAAGATGGATGCGGATGCTCCCACGAGGCAGTTTTGCAGCAGGATGAACTCCAACTTAAAAATTCCTTGATTCATAACCATAGTCAAAAGTTAGGGAACCACGATTAACACAGTCTATTATATATTCGTCACATCTGCAATGCTTCCTCTTCTTACGCAGATAAATAACAAGAGTAAAGAGGAGCTTTTCTTCAGAGTGAGAAACATAGCAAAGTTTTGCGACTCTTTGGACAAGCTAGTAGGATTATTTTACAGGTGGAGAGAAGTATCATCGTCTAATCCTCTGGACGACTTAGATGCGTGTGTGTTTTCAGTATTGGACCAGAAACCTAGCATTAGCAATGTCTTGAGTTACTGCAATTCAGTACAGTCAACATGACATTCATAATCCAACCGAAGGGATGGACCATATTGCACCCTTAAAGGATATATCAAGTCACCATGGAAGAACCACCCTGGTCGTTGTGCAGCTCTTGCTGGATCTGCCTCTTCTCCCTCATCTGTTTGATCTATTGTTGCCGCTTGAACCTCTCTTGCAGCATTGCAATGGACGAGCAGAGGACTAGAGCGTCGTTATTCTGCATAGCCATTTTAAGAATAAAAACTAATTCAACAATGGGTTGTATTCTTGTTCGCGTGTGCTCTTGTAATTGTAGATCAAAGGAGCTTTCGTCCTCTAACCTATTGCACGTTTCCTTAGCATTTGGTCATGTGAATTGGCATAGGAGGTGCAACGACCAAGGAGTTAGGTTTGGTTGATTTTTTTGATACGCCATGTGAAGTTGAGAGGTAAGTCCAACGCCTAATCGATTTATAATTTGGATGGGTTTTTTCTTGGAGATCGGCAGGTAATAATTTTACCACCGTTTTTGTTATCTCTTTGCCCTGAGCGAGATGTGCATTATTTTTAGTGCTTGTAAGCATATGCTTTTGCAATCGAATTGTTTAGCTGTTTCACGTGGTGCTCATTCACATCGCAGAAGGTAAATTGGAATGATTATTGGGTCTGATGATGTTGTCGCATGGAGAAGAGCGGAAAGAAAGAAGAAGCAGAAAAAATCTATGCACGTCTTTTCGCCAAACTTTATTTTGTCTCGAGTGGTTGGCAGTGGATGGCATGCTCCTTGTGTTAAGCTTCCATGTTCCAGTAGAATGAAATCCCAAAGGAGTCGTCCTTTCTTTCTTTTTCTTTTGTATTTATTTTATCATGTAGGTATTCTGTTAAATCGCTTATTTACGTTGTAGTCTGTTGGCCCAGGGATGTGTAGTAGCTGCTTATAAGCCTGTATGGCAGCTCAACGGTCATTCCCATTTGAGCTTCTCTGGAGGCCCTGCCTATAAAATAATTCATCTTACGCGTAAAAACGAGTTAGCTAGAAAAACTATTAGATAGTTTGAATAGTTAAAAAGAACAATATGGTTAAATAGATCCTGCTAGTTTATTAAAGGTTATCTTGTGAAAAGTTTTTTTTTTTTTTAGTGTTTATCACGTGGGAAAGTCATGGTTAAAATAGTCTTTTTTTTTCTCTTGGCCAATGAAATTTGTAGTATTTTAGACAGAAAAGAATGAGTTTATAAAGTCATTTCCTTCCGTGCCCCTCAGCCCACTTCGCAAATGAGTCCTTAGTGAAGAAATTATTTAATATACTCCTCTTCCTTTTGCTCGCTAAAAATCCTTTCAAACATAAGTTTGCAATGCCATTGGTCATGAGTATGAATGAGCAGGAGACCCGCCTTTCATGTGTCACCAAAACTTGTCTCCAAACAAAACAAAAGAAAGGAAGAGATCACGACCAAGGAAAATATATCATAATAATAATAATAATAAAAGTATCTGAAATTTTGTCTTAAAAATTATTATGCACGAATATCAGATCTTACAAGAAACAAACTGATCATCAGTTGCGGGCTCGAACGTTGGCTATAAGATGAGCCCAATTAGTTGGGATGTGGCGGCCTTTATGAGAAAGCCCGACTGCATTCCTTTACCCGTACCACCGTATAGAATAGAACCGTCCACCCTTCTGCCTTCGCAAGCCACGTACTCCTCGATCATGCTCCAAACCCTTCTCTCCCATAGTGGATCGACAGACGTTAATGCACCATGCATTGCACTCGATCTTCCGTTGATTATTCAAGTTAATCTCGATGGAGCCAATGGCGTTCGATGGTAGGGTTAAAGCGATGCTTGCTTCCGGGAGGAAACGTCTAGGATCGAAATTGCGGTTTTGATTTATTCGAGGTATTTTTCCTCCACGTACCCCTTTCCTTTCGTTGGCATTCTCTCCTGTTGCTTTTTTGTTTTCTTCCCTGTTTGAATTTTAGTAAGTGCGTTCGATTGATGCTTAGCGGTTTAAATTATCGAGGAAGGTTCAGAGTCACTTTCGATATGAAAGATTAGGAAATTGTATTGTCATAAAGTGTGCCAATTATTTGAGATTTCTAACACTTGTGTTGATATTGATCTGTTAAATAGGAAATCTTCAGAGACGTGTTTAGAAATTAGAATAAATTTCTGCTTTTGTTGCGATATGAAAGATTAGGAAAGTTGTATTGTTATAAAACACTGAAAAGAGTGCAAACTGTTTGAAATCTCTGGCGCTTGTTGATATTGCTCCACTAATTTGCATCCCCAATGGTTTTGACACCTTTTTAATGTAAAGGTAACAACTTTTTTATGTGCCAAGAGAAATGAATGGAGAATAGACTAGAGAATTAGGTGCTTGCTAGAAAGTGACTTTTTTAAATCCCACCTTCCACCTACAAGTTTTGCTTTGCCACCTATGATGAGTACTGCAAACATTTGTTTGTTAGAATTGATGCCTTGTAGTGGGGGGAAAAAAAAGCTAGATAAGATTTAGTTTGATTCATAAACACAGCCAAGGATGAGGCTAAGTTTGTGAAAGAGGGCTATTATATATTTCTTGCTTCACTATATGAGCCATAACAATCTTTCTCAGGTAGTGATTTAGACAATATCACCACTATTATGCTACAGAAATAATTCCTACTTAAACCACCAATTTGAGCATGAAAAAAGTTGAGGATTGTGCTATGTTTGGGCACTTGTTTAGGTGTTGATGTTAGGTTAAATGTGTTAGGGTGATATCTGCTGCTATTTAAGAAAGCTAATGGCCAAGAGATCATAAGGAGCTTTATAAAGAAGGTTGGAGCCACCTCAGTGAATAATTCAGAAATTATCTCTATTCTCCAAAGCTAGAATGTATACTCCTACTAACATCGTCCAGTCAGTTCTAAGCCTGGATGGAAAAGTTGAGTGGTGTATTAGATCTTGACAGACAATGCCAGAATCTTGTGAGCATGCGTCTTAATCGTATCCTCAATTGTTGCATTGTCAAAAACAATGCAAGCAGCAATAATGAAGATAAACCTGTACGATTCATGCATTGAATAATTTAGCTAGCAGATATATAGTCGGTTAAGATACATCAGATTCGGCTTGCCATATATTATTGACTAGTTGGTCCATCACCTTCTCGTACATTTGATTTATAAATTAGGAATTTTAAAAAAGAAATGAAGAGCTGCATCTATAAAGATAGCCCTATTCCATCCTATTTTTTCAGAGGCTTCACAACTTGCAAGTCATCATGGGTGAGAAAGAGCTGGAGGTGCTCCATTTCCCATTTCCCATTTCCCATTTCCCTTGTGCTCTTTCAACAATTCAATTTACTATGTTGTTCTGAAAAAGATTTTAATTCTTGATATTTGTCAATTCGGTTTGTGCTTATGCCTCAGATCGAGAAAGAGGCCTTTTGTTCTTTGTTATATAATCTGCATTCCTGAATTGTCACAGATCGTTATAGTCATCATCAAGGTTGATCTCGAATGCGGTTGCTGCTCGAAAAAGATCAAGAGCACTCTGTGCAAGCTCCAGAGTTAGCATATATTTGTTTGGTTTTGTATGTTTAGAGTGGATAGTAACGGGTTTTGTGTGTTTTAGAGCAATTCAAGGTCAATTCCATCGTTTTCGATGATAAGAAGAGCACGGTCACCGTCGCCGGTCCTTTCAACCCGGATTGCTTCATCAAGAAGCTCTGTTGCATGGCGCACAAGGTGATTAAGGACGTCCAAATCAAAAAACCAGACCCACCGCCTCCGCCACCGCCACCGCCACCGCCACCGCCGCCTGAACCCACCCCGCCGCCACCCGCACCGAAGCCTCCCCCTCCAGCGCCCGATCCGCCGCCGC
>JBAMHZ010000076.1:2151657-2165254 GCA_037177395.1 Alpinia galanga
ACTCCTCCAAGCTTAGACTGGCCGCTCCTCCGAGCTTAGTTTGATAGTTTATTGAATCTTCCAAGCTCGAACAAATGTTTACTCTTTATGAAGTCATGTCTCCATGAAGCTAAGTCTCTAAGATTTTAGCAAATCTTTATGAAGCCACGTCTCTAAGATTTTTTTTAGGAAACCATAATTCCATGATTTTTTTTTCTATAAAGTCATGTCAACACATCTTATATCCACATTGTGCCTTTCTAAAAAGACACATCTTTCTTTTCTTATATAAAGTTAGGAGAAGAACATAAGGGATCAACTAATCTCTAAATTTTTCTATTTCTTTTTCACTTTTTATTTCTTCACTTTCTAACTTAAATGTTAAAGAGGCTTCGCTGATATGTACACCTCTCATTCTCACTCGTTTTTAAGTCTTCTAAGTCTAACATACTATCGTATTCTTCATTTTGTCAATTAATATACCGAAGAAGAATTAGCTCAACATTTTAAAAACAAATTCAACTTGTACTCAACTGATAAAATCGTTTCATTCTCTGTTCTCAATAGGGAACATATAGAATCAATTAAAATAATATAGTCAAATGTAAGTTAAAAGAATTATATGTCAACAAGTAAAGGCTTTAAAAAGTATTTAAAACCATACCCAATTGTCTGTTTGTCGACCATCATGTAATTTTGCATTTGAAGGTCAAAATCAATTACAATCATACTCATCAATTATTTATCGAGGGAAAATGGATAAGGTGACGTATATAAAGACATTTTAGAAAATATGTGATAAGATGAAGTCGAGTACAAATTGCCGAAGTTCAATGTTTTTTTCCGAAGGATAACGCTCCTAGAGAAAAGAGATCAGGCAGGTAAAAACAAAAACAAACAAGAAAACAAAAAACAAAAAACAAAAAAAAAAAAAAAACAAATCGAGCATTCATTCATCTGCGTTTTCCAATAAAACACATAAACAACAAATTTTTGCTCCATGTTTCGTCCTGATTTGTGCACATCATCTAACTAATATATATATAGATATATATACATATATATATATATATATATTCACAATACAACGCAGCTCTTAAAATGAAGGAAGTCAAAATACATCTCATCGCTACTCCGGTATGCTCTCTAGCTTCGGCCTCCAATGCCTCTCGGGCTCGCTAAGGCCAGCAAGAACTTGCAGTAGAGGCAAGCCCTCCGCGTCCACCTGCCGCAGCAACTCCTCCAGTTGCTTCTTGCTGATCCTGATCCTGATCTCCGTCGACTCCACGGCGGCCTTCATCTTCTCCTTCGTATCGATCGTTGGCGCCCGCTGTTGGTGCTTTTTCGTGACCTTGCGCTCCTCGAATCCCCAGTCGTCGCCGTCGTCGACCCATGTCACCGGCTTCTGCAAACCGATGCAGTTGCCCATATCCCTTCGCTTTCTTTTCGTTTTCTTTGGGGCTCGAATTGAATGAGCAGTAATTGAAGGGGATAAGAACGATGGGAAAAATGATGAATTTATAGGCGAAATGGAAGTGTGAGGAGATGGTAAGCGAGGGTGGGCGGCGCCACTGGAACATACCAAAACTAATCCAGACCGAGGACTCGGTCGTCGAAGTCACACGTGGCGGCATTACGAGCGCCAGGTCAGCGCAGGAGGATGATTCGGCGAGCGTGCAACGTCAAGGTGTGAACATGGTAACGGAAGGAATCGGGTCGGGTAGAAAGAAGAAAAAAAAATTGTTTCTTTATATACATTTTTTCCCTTTGAAATTATGTATCTGTCAAATGGAAAATGGCAATCTGCTGACCTCAAATCAGGATCAAATTCTTGTTGAAAATGCTATTTTTCCTTAAGAATCTATCGGCGCGTCAGCAAGGTAAATACTCTAATAAAACCTGGGGCTTGGCAGGACTGCCAGAACCTTTCTCGACAGATTGAAATAGCGAAGCCTTAGAGGGCATGAATGCACAGCACAGTTCCTAATAAGGTGCAGGCAAAAACGTTGCCAATTTCGCACCTGGGCTTCCAGCTTATTAAGAGGACCAACAAAATATTAATGGACTTCTCGTTGAAATGGATACGATTCAGCAGGGGTGTGAACTGTGTAGTCAAAGTGGCTCAGGTTAATTGAGTTAGACTGATCTGTAGCATAGATATATACAGTAGTTGCTGGCTTGCTGCTGCTAATAAACCATGGGAATCAGGCATCTTATAAAATATGCATGTAAAGAACGCATTACGATCCATAATTGAATAAACTGGATCGAAACGTATAAGTGCGTTGACAGATTTTCCAAATGCCGTTAAGTGAACAACCTACAAAAGCAGAAGTAGTTGACAGGAATCCATGAAATGAATTTAATCAGCTGATCCAACATATCGCGTCAAAATGTAGCATGACGTACATCTAAATTTATTCAGCAGCGTCTGTACACTAGTATTACCACATCTTAAACTTCAGCTCTATCTTGGACGCTTAAAAATCATAATCATAGAAAGGATATGATCTACCGCTTATTTCTACAAGGTATCAATTGTAAGGTTGTTTCTATACAAGAACTTAACAGTACCTTCGTTAAAACTTAACTTCAGCATATAAAGTATTTGATTACCAGCGTGGCATGTTATTGCCTGTTACCAATCTTAACAGGGGAAGATGCACTCGGATATAGCTGCTAGAATGCACGAAATTGAAACCATTTCTCAGCAAATGTTCCAAGTATGCTTCTAACTAACACTAAATCAAATAATATGTGATATTTTTAATAGCGTTTTAAATTAACTGCTAGGACCGGGCAACTGCCAAAACACCAGCCGTATGAAACGCTTTCTGTTACATCATTCCTAAACACACCAGTAGGTTCTTATAACTTTAGTTAGACCAAAGAATTTAAGACAATGAAATAAAGACTTAGTCCGATGATCTTACACGTGAGCTTAAATTACAAGAAGAAATTAGCATTGATTGACAAAGAACAACATGAAACACAACAAGCCAGTTGCTTATCTGATCCACAATTCTATTCTGTTTTAGCTAATCATGATTTTGCCTCAAAGCTTAAAGATAACTCCAAGCAACTATGACTCCATATGCCAAAAAACAATTACAAACCAAATTAACACCTCCAGACTATAATCATCTTAAAAGATGCAGAAGTAATAAGAAATATAACAGCCACGTTTTGAAAATTCCTTTAGGCACCCTGACATGTCAATAGTTCAGTACATGAAATGCCTAGTGATGTATCCTAAACTAAATACAGGGAATAGAAAAACTTCAGAAATCATATGTTAACCATGTACTAGTTTCCAGATTTCTAAGGCCTGCAGTTGTGCAAGAGAGCTGTGTCCCCACAAATCAATTGAACCATGGACAACAAACTAACCAAATGCTTATGGGGCAGTCAGCACTCCCAACGCATTCATCATGCTCATTCGTTTCTCCAACTAGATCCACATATTCATTTCAAACTCAGGACAAGTTGTCAAATTAGATTGGTATAGCAACTCCGAAGGTGGAGTTGGTACATTGTATATGACTAATACATATGTATTCAAGCAGTAAAGGTACTGAAAAGAACCCAGCCTGCAGCAGAAGAAAATGTCCAAAAATGTATGATGCGGAAAAATAAAATGAGCAAAAGAATGGTTATGTCAAAAATTTCCCACTGTTACAAACTAAAGATATAATTGCACCGTATGATTTCAATATCAAGTTATAGAACCAAAAGGTTATAAACAAGATTTTCATGTGGATAACATTATGGAATAAACTAACTACATGTGTAAACCAGAACACAATATTCATTAGGCACAAACAATGCTTCAGATTATCTTAAACATTTTCAGCAAAAGAAACTATATCTACGTAGTTTTAAAATGATTTAATAAATCATGTGGTACAAAAGTGTTACTGCATTAAAAGGCTACCCATGTCGGAAAATAGCAAAAGATGAGAGAAATGGTCTTCGAAATAGTAGGTTCAGGCCTCAGACATTTGTAATATGTGGTACCCTGAAAGGTGAACTTTTTCCCAGAAAGTGAAGGCACACCTATGATTTCTATCCGATAAATGATCATATACCCTGAAAGAAGATTCCATGTGCAGCAATTATTTGACTGAAAATTCAAATTACATATAGTTGCAGTTGTATACACCCTAAATATTTGTTCACAACAATTCCATGAAGAAAATAAACATTCTATGCCAAGTTGAAAACATAGACATCCTACATGATCAAAGAGTTTGTTACAAAGTAATACTTGCCGCGTAGCATGATCAGTATCATTATGGTTGGAACAAATACTGGTCCGGAATAAAGCTGACAAAACTGAAAGCTCTTCTATCATTCTTGACAATGGTAGCAATGCAAAGAAATCTTTCAGCGAGCCCCAGTCTTGGACTTCTCCACCAGAACAATCCTCCCATTCCACTCAGATTGATCAAGAGCACGTATTGCAGCATCAGCATCTTCATCCCTTTCTAAGGATAAAAACCCAAATCCACGAGAATCCCCCGATCTATACATTTAGATATAAACTTTAAAGCAGAAAATGTGGAGTAAAAAAGCAGGGAAATAGGGTAGTAATGTAATAATGAAAACGAATTTGGAATTTAAATTAGGTGAAAAAAGAATTGAAGAAAATATTCTGGTATAAATACAACCTAAGGTAAAAATTTATAAACAGAAATCAAATCAAAACAAATGACCTAATTTCATTTAGAATCTAAGATTTGACACATAAACAGTCCATTGAATAAAAGAAAAAGGAACAATGATAATTTAATTAATATGGTCAGTGGGACTAAGAAATTTATCAGCCAGTTGCATGTAGGTTATTCTAGCAATTTACTAAACCGGAATTGTATTTACTTGGAGGAGAGAAGTAGGAGAGCAAGGAAGTAATGAAAGTGAGAAAACAGAATTATATTATCTTTCTTCTAACCACCGCAACCATTCTTGTTTACTTGGATAAACCAAAAGGAAACAATGCCACTTAATTTGGCGTATTTATCAGAGGGTCAAGCTTCTTTCATCTAGTTCTGTTGTTTTGGGCTAAAATAAAATGGAGGATTTGAAGGAATAAGGTTTCTCTTATCCTCTTCCTCCCAAGTAACAATGGATCTTATTCCATTTCTATCCTATTCATTTCCTTCCAACATAAAAACGGATTCAAGTGACTGACAGAATTTGAGTTTGTAAACCATTAAAAGTGAAACCTGTAATATGTGTTCATAATCATCTGGCAGCAATACATTGATTTGTTTCCACAGTATAATTCTACAAGTCTAGAATGAAACTTTGAAACACTTCACCTCTGGCAACTTTGATGATCAATAAATTAACTGAATCTTAAGGTGAAAGTTCAGCCATTAAAAGCTGTCTGAACAAAAAAGATGATAGTATTCAGAAGAGAATATTTGCAATCACTAGTGTATGACAACTAAAAGGTCTGAGAAGTAAGCAATTAGGAAAGGAAGCTATTCCAAGCAATGAAGGAGAACAATCCAATGGGGATCACAAGACAAAATAATACCTGGCATCCACACCAAAAAGAATGACTTTTGGGCATTTGATAACGAATGTTAGATCTGCTATTATTCTGTAATTAATTGTAGATATATAATTCCTGGCAGGCAGACATAGTTTAATGAATGGGGTTATAAAGAAGGAATTTGCGAGTTATTGACAGTCAAGTCAATAACTAGATCAGGGTAGCATTGTAATCTTATTGAATAGAATTATTCTTGATAGAGGGAAAGGGGTTAAGTCAATATTTATAAGCCAATAATTTAAGTTGTATCATTCTTTTTCAAGAGAAACTGAAGCAGTAGTCATACAAGTACGATATCACAAAATAAAAAATATCAAGGTAATGGCATTAAATCCAATCATAAATTCTACAATAGAGGAACAGGAAATTAACTATATGGAAACAACAGTAGCTTACTTGAATGTTTCATTATCAACAGAAAAAAAAAAAGTAAACTCCCTAGTTCGAATTTGGAAACATCGTGACATCAAACGTTCTCCAGTAATGAACTAAATAACCTCAATTTGACAAGGCAGCCCATATTACTCATCCTCCAAATACAATGCAATCTTTATTGTTTACAACATAAAGATAAATCATGATGCTAAACATGATCAGATATTAAAATCATGATGCTATACATGATCAGATATTAAATATTTGGGATTTTAGATAAAACTCACTGAAAAAATTGAATAGATGGATTATATAATAAGTAGGCCAAATTGAGCAAGTTCATGTGACCCGTTAGCACAATAGTATAACTGCATAACCAATACTATGACATTGAGCAATTACAGATAATGAGGTATTAATTGAATAATAAAATTTACCTTTTATCACGAACAATGCGAACATCTGTTACACGTCCAAACCTAGAAAATTTCTTCTCCAAATCTCTTTCAGTGGTAACGTAGCTAAAACCAGCAACAAATAAATTCCTCCCAGGCTTACCCACTCCAGTGTTGCGGTTAGTTCGTGGTGGCCATGGCCTTCTGGATGACCGGTGACGAGAATGATAACTTGGTGGAGGAGATCTGTACCTTGGAGAATGCCTTCTCCTATTCAATAAAGGACTATAAATTAATTAGTAAGCAACAAACATATAACTACAATTCAACACTACAAGGGCATTTATGAAAATGTAATAGGAATAATAATGAATGCTAAAAATGTTGAGAAGATTCTAAATTTCTTGGGTGAACATCATGTCCCCTTTAAACTAAAAGGAAATACTAAATAACTGTGGTATAACCTGCCATACTTTATAGGTTGAAATGTTATGCTGCTAAGAAATAACACATAAAAAAAAATTTAACACGAGAAAGATGAGAATGCTAACACATGAAATTACTATAAAGGATAAAGTAAAAAAATAATTATTATTTTTTGGAGAGCAAATAGGTGTAGCTCTAATAGAGGATAAAATTGTTATAGTTTGAGATAGTAATTACAAGTTCAAAGGCGTCCAATAGATTCTATGGATTGAAGAGTTGAATTCATTATTAGAGTGGAAGAAGGGGAGGCCAATCAAATGCAACATTAGCGAATGTAAAACAAAATTAATTACTTAGTACAAATATTACTAGTGATATTGCTAGCATATAGTCAACAGAAAGTACAGGATCTGTGTAGCCGACCCTAAATGGATGATACAAACACAGCAAGACAATGATGATGAATAAACCTTTGACTATGATGCATCAACTCCAATGATGACCTAGCACAAAATAAAGTTCAAAAGATTATAGGGAAAAAACAACCATCAAAGATGGATGAAGAACAAAGATTGTAAAAACCAGTTTGTTCAGACTGACCAGTACAAGTTGAGGAATTCCAATTGTACCAAAATTAAATGATGATAAAAATTGTTTTCTCATAGTTTTTGCCACTCCATAATTTACTGCTCTAGTGATGTAGTTCTACAAGGAATAGGCATTTATACAAATGCTTCAACTAAAATTTAAAACCAAATTCACCTTGGAGACCTTCTATGATGATCCCTTGCATAGGGAGATCTAGAATGAGATCTACCATGGCGATCTCTTCTATGTCCAGATCCAGAAGTATCTTTCCGCCTAACAGGTGATCGAGATGTCGACCTCTCTTTCCTCCTTGGAGATTCCCGGCTTCGAGGTGAAGCTGATGTCTTTTTTCTCAGAGAAGAATCTCTGTGAAGAGCTTCTTTATGTGTTGCCCTTCCTCGAGGAGATTTAAGACTTGGAGGAGGAGATAAACTCTCCTGAGAATCTCTCTTTCGTTTCACAGAGTGCTTTTCAGGAGGTATATGCTTGGGCGAATGGGCTAATTTTTCCTCACTGATCCCAATCAGTAGCTGCTCTCCTGCTGCCGACAGGTTGGGATCAGGAGATTTTATTGTATGAGCAGATAATTCCCTCTCCAATGAAGGTGGTTTTGAACTTCTATCAGTTGGCAAAGATTGCTCGACAAAACTATCTTTAAGGGGTTCTCTGTCATCCAAGTTTGCAATACCAACTATATGATCATCTTCCCTCTCTTCCATATGGTTACTGATATTTCCACCTTTGTTTACATCATTATCAAACTCAGACTTTTCAGATTGAGAGTTGAAATCATTCTCAACAGACAAGAGAGTTGAGTCTACTAATGTTCTTTCATCTTTTACTATTTGATCAGCACTAACACCATGAAGATCACCAGAATGATTGTTACAACTAGTTCCTTGTTCCTCATCATGGCATTCCTGATGCTCAACATTTGAGGCCAGTTCCTCAAAGCTACGACTATTCTTTTCAACATTATCATTAGAATCGGATTCAACCTGTGAATGGTGATCAGACTCAAATGGCAAAGGCTCACCTGGTTCTTCATTTTTGTTTATGGGCGATGATGAGATTCCAGAGCTTGGTATGGTGGTAGGTGATTGCAGTCCTTCACTAACAACAGCAACAGGAAGTGCAGCTGATCTAAGCTTCTCCTGATCTGCAAAATCATGCATCCCTTCCTCCTCCTCGGCTTCTTTAAAACTTTTTTCCTTCTGTTCATCCTTATTTCCATATGAGTTATCATCCAACTCTGACTTGAATGAGGTCCCATTCTCAGCATCAAGAGAATCCACATCCATCCTTCACGTTATGTGTCCTGAGAAGATGAATGAGTTACACACTTATTTAACTAACATAAAAACACAAACAAAGATTATATGATTGCCTTTAGGTTTCAGTACACACTTGAACAGAATGCTTCCAATTAAGATATACTGCATGACTGTGAACACTCGATCATCCTTGATAATGTTGAATAACCATTACAAGAAAGTAACAAGATATAGAAGTTAAAAAAGAGAGCAGTTGGGTTTCAAAAGAATAAATACTCATGAGAATCTTGAACACCAAAGAAGACAAAAACTACAAAAGTATAGACAAAAGAAAACATGTGTTTCAGAAGTATGGATGTGTTTCACATGGCAACCCAATGTCCACGTGCAAACAAGTAGGATTCCACTTTTTATTAGGACGAACTACAAACTCAAAACCCAAATTTTTAATATATGGATGGAAAGCCCCACGAATTAGAGAGTCTGACTTCCCAAAGCTAAGAAAGAGAATTTAAATGCAAAACAAAACATACAAATGTCTAAAACTCCTGTGAAATCATGGCTCTTAGTTTGACCCACTGCAATAAATTGAGTCAAACATCAACAAGAAAAATATAGTGCAATTGTCTAACTTCAGAAACATACTTTCAACATAAGGTTAATGCAAAAGTTAGCATTTCATCTCCATCTGACCATTCAAATAGTAAGAAGCCATTGCATTAAGATTTTGGGTCCAACACTCGTACTTTGAATATGAGTAAACCGATACAAATTGTAGATCATGCAGCCAAACAAAAGATCATCCATCCGTTGAGTGAAAATATCCACAAACTCTTTTTATTCTAAAAGTATGGAAAACTACAAGTGCAAAGATAGGTACCAGTTATCAGCATACTCACAATAATTCCCCTAGAAAATAATCGAGTCTACTGGTAGGAAAGTAAGAATAAGAGGAAAAACTACAAACCAATTGCACAAAAGCAAACCTGGAAAAGAAGAGTCAATTTTAGAAAAAGAAATTGAAGTAGTTCGACCATAAGGAGTATCAGCACGATATACATTACAAATATATGACCAAAGTTTCCACTTTTCTGAAAAACAAGGGAAATGCTCTCCTCGCGCTAAAATAGAATCAAATCGTAGATCGGATGGAACGATTGAGCAAAAGATTCACTCCACTGGCCATCCAAAATAACAAGTAAAACCGACCACTGCACAATAATAAAAGGAGCTAAGCAATTTCCCCGAAACGCAATAGAATGTAACTCGCCCTAATCAGCAGGGAATCAAAGCTACTGGTGAAAATAAACTGAAACTGACTCAAGAAAATCACACAATCAGAAAACCAAAATTACAAATAATGAAAGGATCAAAGGGACACCTCTGATGCCTATAATGGTGAAACCAAATCACAAGCTCCTGGTAAGGTTCAAAAATGAGGGAAAATGCCATGAAAGTTCCCTACGAAACACAGAGAAATGGTACCCTTGATCGATCGTTGGGATGGTTGAGATTGCTCTGAGGATTTTCCAAATACCTCGACTCCAAACGCCAGAAGCCGCTGCTTCAGAAGAGGGAGAGAGGAACGGTGTAAAATTAAAGAAAAAGGCCGATGGACAACGTTGGCGATCCAGTCACCACCAGAACTGGCAGCGCTTTAGGTCACCTAACATCTAACGGCCACCACTATCCCATCCAGTAGATCTCTTTCCGGAATCGTGTGGATTACCGCACACGGAGAGTGACAATATCTTTTAAGTGTGCCATTAATTTGGGCGTTCGCTAGTTCATGCGCAACGCGTTAAAGGGCCGGGCCGCAACTCAAACGTATATGGATCATGCTGGGTTGGATCGGGTAGGAAAATGTGATTTCGGTTGGTTCGGGTATATAGAAATACGATTCAGATTTTACAAACCGATACACCACAAAGGAAAGGATACCAACTGACTATGAACCGACCGTTAATACTAGACTCTACTTCGGACCTGATCCAATCTGTAATTGGGTCAACTAGCTAATTATCTATTGATCCAGTTAAATAGCCCCAAATAGTAATCGGTCCATCACATGAGAAGTTGATTATAGTTCCGTAGATTAAAATTGGCAGTTCGAACTATATGTTCAATCATCATTATTTTTTAAATATTCATTTCATTATTTTCATATTATTTTCTTTATTCTTCTTTCTAAATTTTTAAATCACAATTGCTTTCCACTTTAAATCTCCGATTATAATGTAAAGAAGTAATTAATCTTGTTCTTAGAGTAGGAAAAAAATAATCATTTTAAAAATGTTTAATTTATCAATAATGAACCAAAACATTTGCAAAAAAATACCAAAACTTTGAAAGTTCATGAAACTCTATCTTTAAAATTATCTATTTTTATTAAACATTTTGAGAATGTTGTTTTTCCGCCCGAAGAAATGCAAACAAAATGTGAATATTATAATGTCGTCTTCTATAAATTCTAATCAGGCGGCGATTATAGATTATTAAAGCGACAAGTCAAAATAAATTATCTAATGGAATATGACATCGAACGTTCTCAAATGTAATTCTTTAAATTTTCATTGTCCACTAAATGTACCAATATAAATTTATTTAAAATTTTGATATTAAATTTAAAAAAAAATTAACTAAATTTATTTTTATAGAACATCATTTTTTTAGTTTTGAGTTTAAATATATTTTTAAAGATTTTTATCGAGAATCTCTTAACATATATGTTAAATGTGTTCAATGAATTGTACTTACTCGCATAATTAAAAAACTAGTAAGATATAAAAATAATATTTAATTTAAAATTTTAGTAAATTAAATAATAAGGTATTTTATATTTTAATATTTGGAGTTATCATTGATAAAATCATTCTGTTGGTGCGGTTGTCACCCCCCCCTCTATCGCTCTTCTCGATCCTACACATTCGAATTCATATATAGATTTGATCTGCTATTAAATTAACAACTCCTATAACTAATTTAAAAACATTTATTAGCACATCAAGTTTTTGAAAAAATTGTATTCACAATATTTTCAATTATTATATTTAATTTTAGAAGAATATTGATTAACTAATAAAATATTTTCAATTTAATTTGATAATATTAGTTCCAATAATACAAGTATTGAAGAACTTAAATTTATTTTTTAATCTATTATTGGCGATGTATTTTTTCATATTCGCATATGTTATATTTTAAATTTGCATGTTCAAGATTAATTTCAAAAAATTAAATTAAACTAATTAAAATTATTATTTATTATTTATACTCATGTACTAATATAATAAAATAATAGAGTAAATTTTATAAATTAATTGAATGAGAACTAAAAAAATTTAAAATTATTTAATAATATAACTGAATAATTTTTTGATTATCCTATTTCTTATTTAATTATAATAAATTTTTATCCATATTAACAACGAAACAAAATGAAAAAATATATAATATTTTTATATTTATTTAATTGCATTTGTTTTAAATCCTAAACTAAAATTAGATATTTTACTTGAAATGTTAGTTATATATTGTGATTTTTAATTCAAATAAAAGATTATTCTTCTCTTGATTATGCTAATGTAATATAAATTACTATAAATAATTTATAAATAATAGAGTTTAAAATATGGAATAGAAAGTGAAATTTAAAATATTAGTAATTGTAATTTAAAATTTATAAAAGTATAATTTTTATTAAAAAAACAAATAAAACGTCTATGAGAATGTTTAAGTTCTAAATAAGAGTTTAAAAAAAAAATTTAATGAAATAGATAAGGAATCAAATTTTGATATTTTATGATCGTAGTCACATAAGACTTAAAGTTTTTTTATTTTCTCTATGATTGCAAAAGTAATTTTAGTTTGTTTGATGTTAATTGTTGCCTATAATAGATATTCGTATCGAAGATAATATATTAGATGAATAATAATCTACTTTATTTTCTAATTCTTTGAAAGTATAATTATTACTTATGATTAGACAAAAGGATTATATATAAAAAAAAAAAGAGTGCAACCTCCTGAGGACAAAATAGAAAATTTTAATACTGAAATAATTACTACTATGGGAATAAGGAAGAACTGAGTAATAAATTCACTTCGTAAATTCATACGTAGATCTGCGGCCTTGCTATTTATTTACAAGCACGGATTAAGAAAGAAAATGAAAAAAAATGAAAAGAGAAGAAAAAAAGGTGAAGGTTAAAAAAAGAGAGAGAGCGCGATACAGACACCATACAAAATTAATCCACATGCAGATTTAAAATTTATCTGTCTATCATTTATTTTAATAATAAATAAAAATATATATCGACTTTTATAACTACTATTGTTGTCAAAAATATAAAATAAAATTATTAAACTTAATTAAAATTACTACAAACACTATTACATTATAATATTTTTAATTAACTTAGTTAAAAATATTAAAATTTGATAATATTTTTTTATCTTAGTCAAAATCACTTTAATATTATTATAATTATAACAACAGTAAAAAATACATAAAAAGCAATTCAATCAAAATTATATTATTCTTTATAATAGTCATGTTCATCACTATTATATACAATATATCATTGTTACAATAATATAAAATAAAAGTATATTTTAAAAATAAGATATCTTTTTAATTTTTAAAGATGGAATTCATAATAAAATAAGGGAATTTTTTATTAATTTTTATCCTTGAAAAGAAAGCTATATATATATAAATCCAGTGTTTCCAATTGAAAGATTCCGATACCTCTCGGGCGTTTTAATTGACATCAAACCGAAATAGAGCTATTCCGGTTTAAAATGTAGCAGCATGGTTGTCACTGTACGTACCGCTCTAACCATCACACTGAGCCCTTGGAGATGACCTATTTCGTTTTTGTATCTTAACTGATGCTGCTCTGGTTTCTCCTTCGAATAAGGTGCTTCGGAGGATGGGTTCGCGCCAAGCAGCAACAGTAAAAGAGTTGTGGATCTCCTTCTTCTTCTTCCTGTCAGGG
>JBAMHZ010000076.1:2206134-2216796 GCA_037177395.1 Alpinia galanga
TTAGTACTTGTGAGAATATTCATTAGATATGCTAGTTGATTTGTAATTGAGTGCTAGTTCCTTGCAAATATGTATCACCTTACTCGATAGTAGAGTAAGACTAAGCTAAGTTAGTAGTCTTGCAACGCCCCTTTTCCCCCTTAGAAAAAGTGGGGCGCTATAGCAACAGTCGACTTGAGCTCAAGACCAGTCGATTGGTTTTGCACTAGTCGATTGGTTTCTATTGTACAGCAAAATCAGATTCAAAAATTAAATTTTAGAAATGCATAAATAATTATGTGATTTTCTAAAAATTTTAAAATTTCATACACATAATACTTATGTCATACATAATTAAGGAAAAATTTATTTTTATAAAAATAACTATAATTTTTCAAGTTTGATATAAAGTTGAAAACCATTAAAAAAACTTCAATTTTCTTCCCTCTTTGTATCAATTTCCTTAATGGTAATTTCTATCAAAAGATAGACTTCACTAAGATTTGTTAAAATGATTTTAAAATAGTTTTCAAACCTTTTATAGGATTATGATCTATGGGCTCAATGCACATGACTTGTACATTAGCTTTCCCCATGATCCCCTAATATTCTATTGAGTTTTGAGTTCATTATGATGCAATATCAATACATCTTGAACTTAACTCATTTTTCCACCATCTCACTTATGTCTAGATGTATCAATACACACACAAGTTATTCCTATGAGTTTTATGAGATGTAGTTGTTCTTTTTCCTAAAACTAAGGGATCATGTATTTCTAATTAAGTCAAATAAACATGATTAACGCATGATTATGCTTATGGGTGGAGCTTACATAAGCCCAGTGTGGGTTGCTGCCCACACTGGGCTCAATAAGAAGTTTTAGTTTTAACTATTGAATATTTTCTGCGTGATTCTATTTGTCCCTTCTCTCCCTCTATTGAGCTAAAGGAAATCAAAACCTGCAATTAGTTACATGGCAAGAAAGAGACATCTCAGGAAGTCGAGTACCAACATATAGGAATAATATTTATCTTGATGTATTCATTAATTTCATTGGCTATTTCATTAGCTGTCATTAACGTTACAAGTGTGGATGCACTAATTTACCATGAATTGTTAAAAAAATTATGGCAAAGTCATTTGTACTTCATTTCAAACCAAACATTTTCCCCCCATTAAAATAGAGTTAACTTTTTTATCAAGATATTTTTAGAGTTCCATTCTTTTTTTTTTTCTTTAAGGAAGTTTTAAGGAAGCATTGAAAAATATTATTTTCCTAATTTTCTCTCTTATTTTTTATAAAGAAATATATATTTAGGATTAACTTAATAGAGTGTTAGGTAGGGAAGCTGAAAAGAGAAGGGATTAATGAATATTTTTTTCTAGGTAGAATATTGATTTCAAATTAGTCTGAAAAAAAAAAAGGGTGATTGGACTATCATGTTATGCACATGAAAAATGGACCACAATTAACACTTATCCCATGTTTGACTTTGTTGATGTAATCGAATGAGTAATTATTAGATAAATGATAATTTTATTGTGCACATAGAGAAAAATATATTTTAAACATTTGATAATGAAACTATTGTACAAAATATTTAAAAATGAAGACTTGAAAAATAAATAATTGTAAAGTAATTATTTTATGGTGTTTTATGATAATAAAATTTTATATATTGTTTTATAAAATATTATAAGTATATTATTGTCTACACTGAACTAAGATCTTAACTTCACCCTTGCCTCCGTACATGCATATAATTAAAGTTCTTGTTATTATTGTTGAATTTTCACATATTGAGTACATTCTCCAACACATTCTCATCACTCTAACTGCTTTGACAATGAGAATAAAAATTATTATAATATACAAAAAATTTATTTACCATTAGCGCAAATTTATAGTAATATGACTTTAATAACTTTCATATTATCGATACAGTTCCAGCAAGCAAATGATTGTTGTAGTGATCAGTGATACGTTTTTAAAAAACTTAATCCTTCTGGTCATTACTAATAATTACGTCGGTGTTGATAGTGGCCCATGACTTCGCAAGCACCACATCTTCGTCGGAAGACTAAATTGCTTACTTCGAGTCATCTATCTTTGTTTTCTATTCTGAGTCCATCTGTGATGAGTGTAGTGGCCACTAAATTCCTAAAATAGATGATGGTGTTATGAGTTCTTTGTCGCTGACAGCTGTATCAATACTAGTTCGCCTTGATTCATTGCATCACTAATAGTTGAGAAGAAATATATATATATGTCGGAACTTGCATTCCAAATTGACTACCTATGACCGACCAATCTTGGGGTGGATACATATAAAATGGAGCTGTGTGTGACATTACTCAAATTCATTGAAATTTTTTGAAAACTTTGAAAATTTAGAGGATATTGTGGAACATATGAAATATTTGGAAAGTATTATGGATGAGAGAGAAATTGAGAATATTGGATATTTGGATGAAAATGAATATTTTGAGAAAATATAGTTTCTTCCTCGTTAAGAGAATTCAAAAGATTTATAAAAGAAGAATTGAAATTTTCATTTATCTTAAGAAAGAAGAAACAGAAAATGACATGATTTTAAGAACAAAGAAATAAGAAGTTGTAGAATAACGAAAAAAAATGAAGTAAAGTTATATTTATAAATAAATTTTATTTTAAAAAATAAAAATTAATCATTGGACAATTGCTTGTTCAACGTCTCAAAAGACATTGTTGAATGACTTTTTGTTTTTTTTTTTTTTTTGCCATTCAATAACTTTTTTTAATAATTAAATTATTTTGTTAAGAAAATATTTAATTAAAAAAAAAGGAGTGATTCCCCACTCTCACTCCACATAAAGAAATCTCCCTCCCATGATGGGAGATCTCTCTCTCTACCAAATCATCCGGTGGGAGCTGTTAAAGGAGCTTCCACTGTAGATGTTATAATAAAGTTCAAGATAAACAAAATATACCATATGAGATAAAATGATAATCAAAGATCTACTCAATAAATTAAAATAATATACACCATTAAATAAAAATAATCTTAATAGTGAAATAAAAAAGTATAAGAGAAAATAAAGGGGAGAAAGTCTATAAGATATTATACATTTATATGAATGAGTAAAATTTAAAAAATATATAATAACCAAGAAAAAGATTTAAAAAGTAATAAACGAAGCTAAAAACAAAACTTTGAATGCTTATATTGAAATTGGATTAAAAAAAGGAAAAAATTATTTATAAAATAACTAAAGTTAAAGAAGGAAAGATTAGATATATTATTAAATAATATGCATTAAAGATAAATACAATATGATACTATTGGATAATGAGAAAATAAAAAACAATGGATAAATTATTTTTATTAATTTTTTAATAATAATTTAAATGATCAATTTAATTTAGATAATTTAAGTATGTCAAATTAAGGATTATAAAAAATTTAATTTTTATTGTAGAATTCAAGCTTTAGAAGTCGAATAGGTTTTAAATAGGATAGAAATTTAAAAAAAATAGTTGAATGATGATATTTCGATAGATGAATGAAAGTGTATAGGCAAGGAAGATATTAAATGACTTATAAAGTTATTCAACTTGATATTGAAAGAAGAAAATCCTTGATCAGTGAAGAATAAGTTTTCTAGTTCCTTTATATAAAAAACAAATGAGACATATAAAATTGTACAAATTTTAGGGATAGTAAACTAATGATTCTTACCATGAAACTATGAAAAAAATAATAGAAAAAAAGACTAAAGAATGAGACTATAGTGACCAAAAATTAATTTGAATTTATGTTGGAAAGGTCGATAATAGAAGTTATATATTTTCTTAGATAATTAATTGAAAAGTATCGAGAATAAAAATAAAATTTACACATGATATTTATTGACCTTGAAAAATTTTATGATAGAGTTCAAGGAAAATTATATAGACTATTTTTTTTATAATAATCACGGATGAACTCACTAGACACATCCAAGAGACAGTACCATAATGCATGTTATTTGTACATAATATTATTTTGATAGATGAAATACGTAAATGAGTAAAAGTCAAATTTGAGTTTTGAAGGGAAATACTAAAAGTGAAAATTTTATATTTAGTAGAGTAATGATAAAATATATGAAATTCATATTTAGTAATTTAGATACAATGAGACAATCATTAGGTTAAGAAATAATGACTTGTCTGTGACTAAAATTTTTAAATATTTATGATTATTTTTATAAAGAATGGAATGATTGAGAAATATGTTTTATATATATATAAACAAATTGATTGAAATGAAGTAGAGCATCGGATGTTCTCTGTGATTATAAAATACTTTTAAAATTAAATTTTTTTTATATAAAACGACGATTAGACTTGTTATATTATAAGAAATTGAATGTTAAATTATGACTCGAACATATAAATAAAAGATGAGAGTTGTAAGACATAAATTTTCGATTCATGAATGTTGAGGAGCTACTGAATGGAGCAACAAGGAGGTACAAAGGAGTTGGGCGGATAGTTCATGCAAGATTTCTTGGCATATCCAGCGTCATATATCATGTATGGACAACCCGGAACAAATGCAAAATTGAAGGAGCACCATGTAGCATTGATGGGGCTTTTAGGAAGGTGCAAATCCATATCCACAGGTTTGTAGATCTTACCGGACATGGTTGAAGGAAAGCTGGACCTGGATGACAGAAATCTTAGATAATATTTAATTATTATTGATTTTGATCTTCTATCGGGTGGTTTAGTTATCGTATAAGGACTGGCCAAGTTTTGGCCGACGATGTGTTTTGGCCACGTGCAAGGCCGATTTTTGTTGTGATGATTGTGATGTGTTGTACGTGTAGGGGGTAATGTAAGAGTGACTTATATAATTCTAACCCCCTGTATAGAGTGGTGAGGTGACTTAATGAGTATGGGATGTCATGGAGGCATGTCATGAGTCCTGTAATGTGATACGCGGATTGAGGTATTTTTCTCATGAAACGCTTTTATAAATTTATATATTTTTCGAAAAGATGAGAGTTGTAAAGATGAATATGTAGATATAAAAAAATGTTAAACTATATTTAAAAAAAAAGAAAATAAATTCAAGATGATATAATATGTACTTAAACGATTAATAAATGCTTAAGTTAAATAATGTAAATTAAATTAGAAAAAGAAAGACTAAAAATGACTTAGAAAGAAAAGATAAAATTTATTATAAATATAAATAATGATAATAGAACCAAATGACACGGAAGAATACATATAATTAATTTCATATTAGTAAAATAAGACTTAATTATTATTATATTTTTTTATTAATATCAATAAAAATGTGAAACATTAAACAACTACGAAACGTTTTCGCTAATCAAACATGAGGCGGAACAAAAATCTCGTACGGATCCATCTCCCCTCTTGAATTTCAGTTCCTGCACGAGCAAAAATCAATAAACAATTTTTAAACAATTGACATGTAAAGCAACAAAAAAAAAAAAAAAAATCGTAAAGGATTGCGTGCGGCACGCCGACTATGTTGCTTTCAAGACCAATTAAACGCCGCATTCTCCACGTGCTGCTCTAAGTTTCTCGTTGATCCGCATATTTAATTTATTCGTCACCTTATGGCTCGCTGTTCCGCAGAAAAAGCGATAATGGAAACGAGGTATGACCCTGAACTCTGGCTTTCCATCGGCGGTGAGGCCGTCGCCAGCGCTGCCCGCAACCGGACGTCCAACTCTATGAGACTCCGCAGGTAAAGAAAAGTTCTCAGTTTGGCTCTGTTTTATTCTGTTCGGGAAAAGGGAATAAATTGGCGAATAACGTGCTAATGATGCAGGATGGAGTCGCTCTTAAGATACTCAACAGCTTATCAGCAGCAGCAGCAACAGAAGCAGATGCAGAAGAAGCGGATGACAATCTTCTACAACGGCCAGGTGTGCGTGTGTGACGCCACAGAGATGCAAGCAAGAGCAATCATAGCAATGGCGGAGAAGGAGATGGAAGCAATGATCGGAAAGAAAAAGCAGATGAACAAACATGATCAGCAACGGCAGGAAGCCATGGTGGAGTCTACAGCTCTTCCTTTGCCTCCCTCTCCATCTCTTGAAACCTTGCCGCAAGTTCTGAACCCAGGTATGTCAATGAGGCGGTCGCTGCAGCGGTTTCTGGAGAAGAGAAAGGAGAGGATTAGTGAAGTAACTCCCTACAAACAAACACCTAAATTGTTGGTTCCCACTTAAACCTCAGTACTGTGCATGATAAGTATGTGTTTCTCCTAGTATACCTGAAAATAATATTGTTTGTTTTCTTTTGCAAAATTTTTCTGATATTGCTTTTGGCAGATTTTTAAACTCGAATGCATTTATGTTGATTATATAAGGTGCAGATAGAAGAAGAATTTTAGTACAACAGTAAAATTGTTGCATTGTAATCTAGAAATTACAAATTGAATCTTGAAAATAGTTTAGTACAATAGATCCTTTTCTAGAACTATGTATAATAAGAGTTTCATGCACCCAGCTACTTAAATATAAGATACAGATATTAGAACTTTTAAAATATCCCTCAGAAGAATTTACAACTAAATTAATGAATATATATTGGGTGTTAAAGTAGGAGAAATGGACATGAGATCATGCAACTCCTGAGATACATCGGATGAAAGAATTTTCCAATCCTAATAGTTAATTGGTTACACATCACGAGAGAAAGTTTTCACTCTGTCACATAAACAAATCTTTAATTTGTCGTAACTGAAACTAAAACATATATATATCCAAGCTGATTCTCTAATCAAATTATCTTTTATTTTGCATATATATCATCTACAAGCTCCATCTATAATATATTTTTCTACTAGTAATTGTAGATATCCTCATTGACAGTGTATATCTCATTCACAATTTATTTTATGGCTTACAGGCCATCCTGGTTCAAATTGACAAAGAAAACAAAACGAACCGTATATATCATTTATGATTATGCTATAAACCAAAGATATGGTGAAGGAAAATTTCTCTTCCTATGCCAGATCTCAGCTTTGAGTCATACTAATAACATCTTTTACTAATTCAACTTTTTTTAATCTGCTCATTAAGTCTATATAAATATTCAATGCTAATAAAAAATGAAATTATTTCTATAGTTTAGTGTTTCGTCCAATATTGGTTAATTAGGGGTCAAGTTGATTAATTATGAGAATTGGTCTTCACACTTTATTAATTAAAAAAAAACCAACATCTAATTGATACAAGTCACCGAGAATCAGACATGGCTGATTTCTAGAGAAACAACTTGTACAAGACAATTTCATCGAGTCAAATTACCAGTTTTCCAACACAAAAAATAAAACAAGCAAAGTTTTAAATACCCACAGACTGGGTTCAACTTCAACAACTGCTGTCAAAGGTGAAATAGCATTCTTTTACTCTAACGCATGCATCACATGCAATGCAAAATCTTAAAGTAAAAAACAAGCGATCTGCTATTCTTCCAGCCATTCAACTATGTACTGTTTTTTAATCTGATATGCTGCCCATGTTTCCACCAAAAAACTGAAAGCGATTGGTGATATCCTAATCTCTTGTTCCTTCATTGTGAAGATAATAGTAGATAAATCTATACCCTGCAATTTGTAGGTATTCAGAATCTTCCACAGTAAAGACGCCAATTTCTAACTGGTTAGGTAGGACAACTGATCACTCGATGAGTGGTGACCCAATATTTTGGAAAGAGTGCTAAAAATCTCGTGGCCTTTAAAAGTTTTACTAATCAACTACTTTAGTATTGTAGTAATTCTTTTATAGAATAACTTGCCCAATCCAGTGGACAAAGAAATGAATGGCAATTGATATTGATAGCTCTGTCATCTAGACAGTTAGTCTTCAACTATTGATATTTAGGGTGATGGATACATGCCAATTATATCAAATTTTAATTCTTAATCTCGTTTGGCTGTGATCATAAAAGAAGACATTCATTCTGATAGCAGTAGCGTGGCTTCAATGTAAATCATTTCTCAAGAGATAACTGCAATTGGAAAGACTGATTGATAATCAGATTTTCCAAAATCCCAGATCACTTATGGGGTAGTATCTAACTTATTGATCTACGGTCTAGCATACTCTCATTTGCAACTCATTTGATAACGCGATTGAAAACTTTGAAATTCCTGAGATTAATAGGCAAACTACTCAGAAGCTTGAGTGTGCATAAAAATGCTCCTTATATGTGTGTATGCAATAACCTAATGCAATCCGAGGCTTACCTTAATCCAATCCGAAGGGATTCCTCCATGTCTTTGAGATTTCGTACTGTGTATAGCCAACAAAGCACAAAAGCTTGTTCCTTACTCATTCTCCTAGCCCTAGAACCTTATTCAACCATCTGTCTTGCGCTTTTTCTTCGATTTATCGAACCATTAGGTTACCTTGGAATGCAGATGATGTGATTAGCCAGCAATTGCCTCCCCCGCAGGAGGATCGATTCCGGCGAGTAGCCCCGCCGTCCGCAGGAAGCGTGCTTCTGATTTGCCATCGTCTTCAGCCCGGCGATCCGAGAGAGCCGCGGCCCCCTACTTTCACTGTCAACTGATCGGTTAGCTCATTTGTTATTGGGCCCATGAGCATGGGCCTTTACAACAACACAAAATTCTAATAACCAAATACATAAAATTCTGAAATTTTAGATCGATTTGGTTTCTTTGTTGCCGCCGACGTTGCTTGTGCAGCCGACGTCGCAGTTTCAATTGATTAACGGTGAACTCTACGTGGTCATAATCATGCACGAGTGACTGTCAAATTCCATATTTAGCAATTTATGTTCTCGTACTTAACGACGTAATGCTGACTTATCATTCAAACTCTCGTTTTATACGAATAATCTGCATGAATTCGGGAAGAGATTAAGAGATACAGAGAGAGCAGAGAAATAATGGCGTAGGCGGTTGTGCTGCTGGACCTGGGGAAGAGACCGACAGACAGTGTTGTCGGATCGCCCGGGCAGAGAAGGGGGTGTCCTACGAATGCAAGGAGGAGGACTAGAAAAACAAGAGCCAGCTGCTTCTGCAATCCAACCCCGTCCACAAGAAGATCCCCGTGCTCATCCACGACGGCAAGCCGGTGTGCGAGTCCCTCACCGTCGTGCAGTGCATCGACGAGGGGTGGTCCGACCACACGCCGCCGCTGCTGGCGGATTCCTACGTACGCTCGCGCCCGGGCGCGTTTCGTGCCGACTTCATTGAAAATAAGCGCGTTCGATCGCTATGCATGCTGGCCACCTGTTTGATTCTTGGTTCGTATAGGGTAAGCATAATCTTCTTTACATGCTAATCCAAGTCTGCCTTCTCTCATGCTTCATCATCCAGGTCTACGAATGTGGAACCAGGCTGGGGAAGCTAGAGGGAGAGGTGCAGCAAGAGGCCAAGAAAGATTAATTTGATGGAGATCTCTTGAAGCTCCGGGAGGCGGAGCTGGGCGACAATAAATACTTCGGCGGCGACACCTTTGGGGTTCGTCGACATTGCACCGGTCCCCCTCTACTCCTACGGGAGCTTCGGCAGCTTCAGCATCGAAGCGGAGGCGCTGCATGGAGAGGGAGATCTCTTCTTGATCAGTCAACACAAATGCAACCATTGATCAAGGTCTTATCGTCGATACACTAGTCAACTTCGGCCGTTAATAGCCAATGATTAAATTGGATTGGATCAAAGGTAAACTAGGGAATAGAAGCAGTCAAGGGCTGCTATAAAACGAATGGGGTCAAATATTTATTCGACTATTTAGTTAATTTTAAGATTTAAATAAAACTCCCACTGACCGATACTGCACTTTAAAGGGGAAAAAAAAACACCCGCTACTAAAATTAACCACATTTTTTTATTATTGTTTATATTATAATAATATAATATCCACAATTATATAATTCTCTAAAAAAAAAAACACGATGGCTGGTGCAATGGTAAAATAATTGATAGATATTGTGAGTACTATGATTCAAATTTTAATTGAAACATATTTACAATGAAAGATTGACAGTTGAGATACGATTTTGAATATTTCTGAATTTATTTGGTGGACCAATCAAGGGGACAATATTCATCTTCAAAATTAATTAAGTTTTAAAAATCTAAATATCTGGATTATAAATTCAAATTTAACAAAACAATAATAATTAAAAATTATTATTAGAAAAATTATAAACATATGATCAAAAAAATTTCTATGAAAATCACTTGTAAACAATTTATAATATTTTTATATTTCACTTTATTTTAGTCAAACAATTATTTCCTGTTAAATTTCTAAGAGCATCCACGGTAGAAAAATATATTTCTCCTGAATACTTATGGGTCCCACGTCTACGTCATCTATCAAATATTTCATTCTTTAAATATCTTACTTTTTATAATAAAATATTTTATACATCAAATATTTACAACGGACTCACATAATTAAATATCCCACCTCTAAATTTTATAATCAAATATCTCACCAACCAAATATTTTCGATTTCACTATTATTATATTAATTTACATCTAATTTTATATTTAAATAAACTTAATCATTTTTTAAATTCTTCAACTTAATATCGATTTACATCCAATTATTCAATATAAATAATTTAATAGTAATATTTTATTTAAATAAAAACAGTACAATGTATGAATTTTAAAAGAAATAGT
>JBAMHZ010000076.1:2229793-2244081 GCA_037177395.1 Alpinia galanga
ATGCAAACTTATCATGCTTATTCCCAAACCACTCAGGGGTTTGACCACACTCATTGTCCTTTAAGTGTCTTTCCTTTGTGAGGTTAGCGGTAGAAATCTCATATAGGAAAGCAGGATTTGAAATGGGCAGACTTCTTCCATTATGAGCATGACTTCTTCACGCAGACAGCATTTGACCACAATAGTTACTTCAGCCAGCTGTTAACTTCATGTACTTCACCTTTTTCACATACAGAGAACACTCACTCGGAATTATGCACGTTTTTGCTAAATGCTCAAGCAGCAGGATAGTGAGTCAACCAAGTCAGTCCTGGTCTCTCTCATAAATGCCGTTCCATATACCGAAAGCAACCGGATAACTAAAGTCTAAGATGGTGCTTTTGTGAATGATGACATTCATAACGAAGAGTCTCTTTCATGCCAAAGGCTATGTCCGATGAGATAGCGGCTTTCGCAGTGCCTTCATCATCTCATTTATTATTCTGCGTCTTCTTCTCTATGTACGATGGCACCCAACGGTGAGGATCACTTTTTCAAGTAATTCAATGACCATGACATTTCACTAAATCGTTGCTCTTGCCCTCAGAGAGATTGTGGCTTTCAGCAACACGGCTTCTGCCGTATTTGTTCACGCATGGGTGTGGCAAAATGCACGTCTAAGAAGCTGAACAGCAAGTGTTGACCGTTCTGAAGGAAAAGAGTTAGAAAGGAACAAGTATGATTTATCTGCCTATCTGAAAATGCAATCCATTTTTTTAAGTCACAGTTTAGTCTGATCATATTGTGTAAGCACTATCAGCAAAAACAACCACCTTGTTCAAAGTTGCGTTTCACAAAATTATTGGTCATTCTTCACCCTTTTGTTTGCATCAGACGCTTCAAAAATGTACAAATGTTAAATAAAGAATGAGTTCCAAGTGTGCCAGCACAAGAGAAATGGTCAGTCAGCAGTTGTTCCTATCTGATCATGGTCTTCATGATGACAGACAAGGGAATGAAGACCTTATGGCCTTGGCTTCCATAAATCCCAATCCCCCCAAAGCTGGCAAAACTACTGTTCATGGTTGGACTCAGGACCACAGTTAGGTTATGTTGCTGGCCTCTTCTGATGAAAAATCGGGTTGGCAATACTGAAACAGAGACTCCGTGTGGTACACTCCAGCTGACGCTGTAGTACTCATCGTTTGCAATGTTGGTTACTCTTCTCATGATAGTTCTAGATTGATTGAGGAATGCTACTGTAATGGAAGGCAAGTTTATGTCGGAGTCCGTCTTGGTCAAAAACAAGCAGCTTTGGCCAGTGTAGTTCAGAACCACTGGAGCAGACCCATTGATCCCACACAGAAAGGAAAGGAAATCACCATAATCTGCATAAAAAAGGACCAAATTAAGTTGCAAGGCACAAATATGCAGATGCAGTCCTTTAAAATGAGCTAATGGAACTCATGTCACCTGATTCAAAGATTAGTCCAGGGTCTAAAGCAGCAGTAGCATTTACAAAGCCACTACCCATGTCAAATGGTGTTGCAGGTGACATGGTGGAATCTGGATTGCTGTATGCACGTTGTGCCATGATCATTGCACCGTGCTTGTCTAAGCGTGTGGCGGTAGTCGAGAGAGCAGAAGCAATGGCTGAAGGACTAAAGTTTGGAAACTTCTGCTTGATCAGAGCAGCAAGCCCAGCCACATGTGGGGCTGCCATACTTGTCCCGGACATCATTGCAAATTTCTCACCTAAATGGTAGAATCACAATAACTTCAGCGTCCAACTTGATTTATAAATCTCAAACATATAAAAGAACAAATATTGTTTGTTCATTCAGATATCATCCTAGTGCTTGTGAAACCAAAAATATCATCGGTGTGGTTTATCATTACCTTGGAATTCAGCAGATTCTGTGCCCAGCGAACTCCAAGCACCCCATATGGAATTGCCAGGAGCAATTAAATTGGGTTTCAAAATGTCAGCATTAACCAACGAATTGTCCTCGGGATCTGGACCTCTAGAAGAATAATACATTACTTTCGGTGCAGAGATACTATAGTTAGCTTTAAGGCCTCCTAGTATTCTTGCAACACCACCAAACTTGACTATGGTTTTTGCATTTTTGCCTCTCTGCAAGGAGTTGTTGTAGTATTGGAGAAATAGCTATAGCAAATTGTGGAACCAAAATTAGTACAATAAGAGAGAATAATAGTACAGAACAGAAGAAATCATAAAAAGCAACTAGTAAAGCCCTACTTCACATGATCACTTTTTGAATAGTTATTGAAAATGAGCCAGCACATCGAACTTACAAAATGCATAACAGCAAATTAGTCAGAGGACAAAGACTATCGCTGTGGAAAATGATGCAAAAACTAGCACAGAAGTTAAAGCTGGAATACGAAGCTTGCATCACATTCAAACCAATATAGCTAGACAGAAGGCATTAATGACCAAACAAAATGCATAAAGTTGATGTTCTCACACGCACGCAAGGTTCTAAAATAACATTGACATGTCTGAATTAGAATTCTACAATTGGTATACCTTTGAATCATCTGGTGATGGTATTATCAAACCAGGCACAGGCATAGGAGTCGGGTTGAGTTGGAACCCAATAACAAATGGATCCATGTAAAATACAATTCCAACTGCACTTGTATCCGTTGCTGTTTGCAATGCTCGTTTGATGGATGATAAACCTAGCACATATCTGATGGAATAACCACAGACCAGTATTTTTCCTTTAATCAATTTTCTCTTTAATAGACTTGAATCCTGGCACTCATGCAAGTACAGTTCATTTTCAATTGTAGTTTCATTTTTCAAGGCATGAGTGGCGGTAATAAGAGGATACATCAAGTGACTATCCGTTCCAGCTGCAAATTTTGTGAACAATAATTAGATGAAAGTGAAAGAAATGCATTCAACTAAGGTGTGAAAGAATTGGATACAAAGCATGCCCAAGTGAAAGCCGGAAGGTTGCATAACAAGTTCTTAAACTATTCAACAATTTGCACTATTCAACAAAGGATGAGAAAAAGATAAAACGCAAAAAAGAACAACTTTTCTTATTTATCATCTGAAACTGAAATGAGAATTCAAAACTTACGTGCAAGTCCTACCCCAGAAATTGTCAAGTTGTTGCCAAGTACAAGATGGTTATTGTAGATTCTATCATGAGAGGATGCACCTACAGTAAATATCCAAGGACTAAAGGAAGATATGCTCTTGGGTGCTGGTCCTGTATTGCCGACTGCTTGAACAACAAAAATTCCAGCTTTTACTGCAGCCAACAGTGACATGTCTATTGGATTGAAGAATGTTGCTAAACCAGGAGGTCGCCTATTGGGAGTGATGGATAAACTGATTATGTCAACGCCATCTTGAGCTGCCTGTGAATCAAAACAATTACAAATGACAAGAAGTTTGCATAATAAGCCAAAAGTAAGTTGTAAGCTAGATAGCCTAAAGAGCCCACGTAGCTAAACCATAACACCATTGTTTAGTTCTATATGGAGAATTGTGGGATGATCAAGTGGATGGTTACAACAAAGTTCATTGTTACAACAAAGTTCGTTGTTACAACAATTTGGCACACTAGTTGAGTTCAACAAAGATAATGAGTCAACTATTTAATATAGGCGAATTGTTACAATTGAAATCTAAGAGGATCTGATCCTAGACGGAAAGGGCTACATGTGTGATGGTGGACCACAATTCTAACTCGTATGTTGCAAATTAAGGATGATTCTGGTCTATTAGTTGGATTTTGGATGTTAGCAAAGACATCAGGTATTAAGTAGAGGAGATTGTACATCCTACTTTAGTCCAATGTAGGGTTGTGGACTAATGCAACGGTTATAGACTTGATGAGTTAGATAGCTTAAACATTGTGGGCCATTAACCGAGCTTAAAGGAATTAATAGACAGTTCTTTCAACTAGACAAATTGATTCTTTTGGTATCAGATCAGACCTAAACATAGCCATCATGAAGTATTTAAAATATTGCATGTAAATTGGGGGAGTGAGCACTGGTGCTTACATGCCACCACCAATAGAAATGATTCTAAGCTATCGCTTAGACATTGGTTCTTGACGGATACTTCAAGTTTTTTAGTAGAGTTGATTATGACACACTAATTTGTTCTTGCATATAAGTAATAGAGCAAAGTTGTAGAACCCCACATTATTTTCTCATTGTCTATTGTCTTAAGATTTTTTGTTTTCCATCAACAAACACTTGTAGATTCCTCATTCTGTCAGAATGAATCAGGTGTATACGCAATCCTCAAATGTATCTTTAAACCAACATGTGATTGATAATTGCAAATTTCCACAAAAATTCTTCCTTTTAGCTTCTTAGTTTGACAACTAATGTAACATAAAAAGCCAAGTGGAAAAAACCAAATCAATTGAACTTCAAATAAAATATTTAGTTTGGTGGATAGGATAGAGTTGACACCTGATTACCTGATCTATAGCAGCAACAACATCAGCTGCAAAACCTCCAAAACTTCTATACAAAGCTTTATACACCGCAATACTGGGAATCCAGAAAGATTAAGAAAAATCTTACAGAGGAAGCATTTTGGCCTTCAGTTTCAAACAAAAGTAACCACTTACTGTGCATGAGGGGCCATGCCACTTGCATTCCCAAAATGATGGCCAGACACGACAACTGGGATTCCATAATTACCAGCGGCAATAGATGCTGTGTGCCTGTGTAGACCCAAACATTTAATTAAGCAAAATATAGACAGACAGTAACTTCACCATTTCTCCATTCTGGTAAAGGCAGTGTCATAGCAAAGACGAAAATGAATTAGGGATTCTTGAAGTATAGTTTCTTGCTAGCAAAGAAGGCTATCTTGGAAAATGTCCAAAGAATCTCTTAACTGGAAACTAGCAATTCGGCTAATTGATCAGACAATGAAGTACCAGAAAATACCCTAAGCAAATGAGGAAGAATCTCAAAATTGCACATCTGATGAAAGGCACTTACGTTCCATGTCCATCGCTGTCTAATGGTGAAGCATGATCCACAGTAGCATTGAAAGCCCCTCTTATTATTGCAGAAGCAGCAAAATGACGAGCTCCAATTAGTTTTCTGTTGCAAGATCCAGCTGGAAAGTCTCTCATCACTTCGCAAGAACCAGAAAAATGATGTGGTACTGGAAATTGATTAATAGAAAACTTGTCTGAGAAGCTAGGGTGAGTTGGATCAATTCCTGTGTCAATGAAACCAATTACAATTCCTTCCCCAGCAACTTCAGGTCCTCCCTCTGGAATCCATGCTCCTTGAGGCAGACCTAGAAATTCAGGAGTGTGTGTGGTTGCAGTCCTAACTGAAAAATCCAATAATACATTTGCTACTTCATGCCTCTTCAAAAGTTTGTCAGCCTTTCACAGTGAACAACAAGATCATGTCAGAAAGCAAATGCAAAACGCAAGCTGTGAATACTACGTTGATTTTAGGATATTGAAGTATTAGCTAAAAGGGAAAATAAATGAAAAGGCCATGCATATACTTATGATGGAAAGTGATGAGTTCTCACACAGCAGATATTATAGGTTTGTATTGGAGCATTTCATACAAAGGAATTGTAGTACATGAAAAACTTTTTTGATCAGTTGTCCCATCTGTAATAAGCATTAGCAGTACAGTACAAAAGGATAAGTGCATACTTGTTATTTTGGTAATTGTCAAGGAGCCAAAGCATGTTTCCCTAACCGAAGATGAAGTGGTAAAAGGCACAGAAGGGTACAAAAGAGAATATAAGCAATACAGAGAGCAGTAAGGTCAAAGAAATCATGTCTTTGTAAACTCATCAATTCTGCCATCCTTGATTGAGTTCACACAGCAATGACTGCACATTTATAGATGTCTATAATCACAGGGTAACCCAAAAAGAATAAAAAATCAGCAGAAATCGGAACCAAAATGATGACCAACAAGACTAACTGAATTAGTTTGGACTATCTTTTTGTGATCTAGCCTGCAAAGCAAACAGCACCAAAATGAACAGAAAATGAACTTGCATAAAGCAATCAACCTGTTGAGAAGTGATAAGAACAGAAAATCCATTGATTAAATAATGATAGCTATACAGCTTGATATATTTTTCTCCTCTCAGTGTCCTCCTCAACAAAGAATTCTGAAGACGAAGCAGATATGAACTATAATTCCTGTCTGTGCCTGAAAAGTTCCTGCAGTAATGACAATGTCACAGCTTGCTGGAACAAGAGAAATCATGATGTAGAAAATTTAGATGGGGGATAGTCTAACAAAGGCTGCAACATGAGAAGAATGATTTTTTTCAAAAATCAGTACTCAAAGCAATTGAAGCTCCTCAAAATTAGTGTGCAAGTGAAGATCGTCAGCAACATGTATTATTTGTAGAAGAACCTCGTTAATAAGCTTCTTTAAGTGGTGGCCTAATAAAAAACTTAACCTATTAGTTTTATTTGTATATTAACTATCTAACCTTTACATATTCATTTCAAGTTAAAATAGGCTTGATTGAAAACTAAATTGAAAATGTTGTTTTATTTTTGACAAACTAGACTAGGATTTAACTATGAAACAAAATTTATGTGTACACGTAGATTTAATATAAATAGTCATTACATATGCATGCCTTTTTCATTTAAATCATCAAGATTATAATAAGTTTTGTACCGTCAAATACATATTAATCAAAATTGAAAAAATAAACCTATCAAATAAATTCTTAAAAATTAGCCTTTAACATATTCAATATGCACAAAAATATTTTTTGGACTTAAGTTTAAGACTCTCTGCACAAACTCTAATTGAACTTAATAAACGCCTGACCTCAAACATCTCAACATAGTTGTGCTTTGATGAAATACACTAGTTAAAATAAGTATTAAATTATGATGATTAATATTTTTCTACTAATTTAAGCCACATCATGAAGGATTGGGGCAGGGATGAAAATGAGGAGCATGCCCAGAGCCTTACCTGTTCCAGACACTAGACGTGATGCTACCAAATTGTCAATCATTCCCTACATACAAACAAATTGTGGCAAGTTGACCAAACTTCCCGACATAACAAAGGATTCTCATTTAGAGTAAGTGCTGATCACAACTGAAGCAGTCCTTGGAAGTTGTTAAACTCTTGTTTAAAAGCTTATCTTCACTAAATGAGGTTTGCTATCATATGCATTATCAGGGGAAAAGGACAGTGATCACATCCATCACAGGCTTTTCTCGCACTCATGCCAGGATTAGTTGGGAAAGTACAACCATTGTTTTATGGTGAACCAAAGACTTTATGAGTGGCAATCGTAAATAATAACTTCCAAACTACAAACTCGTATGAGTGAAGCTTTCATTAGTGATGCCATATTTGAACATCAATGACCTAGGTCGTGTTGCCAGTTCTACTCTGCCATAATTGACAAAGCAAAATCGCCAAACACAGGATGCATAGTTCGACTTAGAAATAATGGTGGGATCGAATGAAGCAATTTCACCTACCTACTTAACATAAACCTACACATATTAAAGAATAAAAAGTGGTGCAAATTTCCTTTGTAAAACAAAAAGGCAATACCTTTTCCTATTGATGGTATTGAAACTCGTAGAATCCCCATGGCTAATCCCACTGCCTCCAAACTCCATCATTTCACCAAAGTGACGAGCCATAGGAGGCTGCTTCATGATCACAATGTAAACAACAGCATCCTCTTGGCCAAAGCCCCAAAACAAAAAGCCATGGAAGGAAAGAACCAAGAGGTACAACAACATAAATCCTTCCATTTGAAGGAACCTTCAGAAGCTCAGAACCACAGCTGAGAATTCCGCAACTCCTCCATGCAAGCAGAAGTGAGAGCACTTGTCGACAAAGATCAGCTCTCCTCTTCTCTACCTCTAGCAACTGAACGCCAAGGACCTTGCCATAGGAGATGACAAAGCAATCGAGTCGAGGACACAAGGAAAGTGGAGAAAAAATATTCGTCAGAAGCTTTTTCCTTTTGATTTTTTAACAGCTTAGCAACTCTGTTTCGGTAGTGGTCCGTTTCACTGTTGTATATATAGTGCTTCACTTGATTGCTGTTCTAAATATATAGACATTTTAAGTAATGTGACTGTTAGGTGCATTCTACTTCTACTAATGAATCTTGCTAAACTTATATTTTTTGTCAATCAATTGCATTAGCACAAAGGCATGTATTTGGTTTTAAAAATGAAAACTCCTGCAAGGGCTCGAGACTTTGGAGTGTGGGTTCTTACCGAGGCCGTAGCTGTCCGAAGAGACGCCCGATGACATCTGTAACTGTGTAGAGAACGCCTTGATAGTAAAATGTTGAGACTTGTGCAACCACAGATATTATCTTGTTAGATTGCATATGGAAACCAATGGTTAATGAGTCAAATACAGTTAGTGATAACATCAGAACTCATTACGGTAATAAACTCCAAAATTAACTTTTGCTTTTCTTCGATTAAGTGATGGCATCTTGGTTGTCAGATTTCCATAAAATCTCAGAACCCATTATGATGGCCGTAAATATCCCGTCAAACAATTAATGCATGCCCAGTTGACGCTTGGAACGCAGAACACTGTTCTTTTGACTTCACCTTTTTATAGGCTTTTGGCTAACTTCTGCAGAGCAACATGCCAGATGATGAAGCAACCATTTGCACTCCGTCTCCATGTGCAGTGCCATAAAAGAACAAAATAAAGAAGTTCCTCAAAAAAAAAGAACAAAATAAAGAAGGTAAAAGAAAGAAGATGAAGGAGAAAGCAGAAGCCTTTATTCCCCTCATTATCATGTCTGAAGCATGCTTTGCTTTTCTCGGCCTATTTGTCGTATTTATTTTATATGTCATTATCTCACTCATTGCAGCATAATTAATTGGTACAAATCTAAAGGCCTTTCTGAGGTGTAAGAGAAGCCAACAAACTGCATCTCTAAGATTGATGGAAGGTATTCTCACTACCAGCAAATTGAAACCCTCTGAGCTACCAGTGATTGGAAGTAATTGTAGAATGCTTGCAAGTTGTGGTGATATAATATAAATCCACGAGTTTGGTGCTCCATGAATAATAATCAGCCCGTGATTCGTCGGTGTCTGTGCGAGCTAAGGACGAGTTTTTTGGTTCGTAGTTGTCGCCAGATTAGAGCCCACGCACAGAGGCCGACGTGAATCACGAGTGAGCATAAGGCCTTGTGAGAAAGTGCATGCTATATCGGGCCCAGGAAGGACGTCCCTCGAAGAACGCCCACCTCTTCTGACCAGTGTGCTCGCGCATGGCATCAATTGATTGATCGTTTAAAATAAGCCAAAGATGAAAAACTATTGACTCGGCACTCTTCCCTGTACTTTACTCTTCCCCACGAGAAGCCAAAGTGGTAAAAGACCAGATATATTACACCCAAATTGATATGTAGCTCGCTGCCAGATGGCCTCCAAAAGGGTATGTGGCCCTCAGCTGCGGAGTTGCGAGTAAAGGAATAGAGTTTTCTCTGTGTTTGTTTTTTTTTTTTTGTTGCAAATAAAAAGGAAATGGTAAATCAACATATAAATCACGTGATGACTTCTCTATCCAAATGAAACAAAAGCAAATTTTTTAAAGATATATATAAAAGTTTTTTGCAATAGTTTTGGATCCTTCCGATTCCATGTTTTTTTTTCTTCCCTGTCCTCTTCTTTTGTTGTTATTGTGCACTTGAAAGGAAGATCCAAGCCGCGACAGAGAAGAGGGAAAAGATCTTTTTATTTAAATACAGCAGATTGTAACTTTGTTTCGATAGCACGCGAGATATTTATTGAGGAAAGGACAACCTAACTCACCAGTTCAATTCCAGTAGCAGTTTAATTTGGCAGATGACTTCCAAGAAAAGATACTAAGACCAATCCAAGAATAACTTTCCTGTCCTGTAAAAGTTTAGTCAAACATGTAAAATTTGGATACAAGAAATAGTCGTGGAGAAAAAAAATAAAAACGAGAGTTCAATATAAACCCTAATCGATGGGGGACTGACTGGTTGTCTTCCATCTCCACACTTTATTTTCACCAATATGGACATTATTCTGTTCTAGCCGAGAAAACCATTCGCTCAAGGAAGGTGTACCAAAAGCTAAATGAGGATTCAGAATATGCAAGAAATTACAGGAAATATATACTCTTGCCAAATGGATAACTGGTTGGGATTGCCCTGAGACAATATTGCACTCGTTGGTTTCGTGCTTTCCTAGAAGATAGCTAAGAATGCCATCCTCCCAAACCATTATCCCTATTGAACCCACTCAGGCACTTAAGCTTGCAATAATGGCATGCTTCCTTTCCGTTCCAATGCCGCCACCAACCTTCAGCAGTGGCCATGTGCTAACCAACAGCAGAGATCAGTGAAACAGTTTATTAATTTGCATGATTTCAAGTCCAACAATAAACCCATACAGACACAGCAAAGAATGGAAACCATAAGCATAGGCCGAGGACACACAAACAAATGTAGACAGCTGATAGCTAACGAGCTTAACCTGGTTGGAGTGCATCTGGCATTGAAAGAATCCCAGAAGCATTAATCAGTAGATTCAGTCTACCATAACTCTCTCTCACAGTGGTGTTGTTGCTGCCTGCAATAATAAATCATATTGAAACAGGTTGAAAGGGTGCATTCAAAGTACATGCAAAAGAAAGTCAAAATGAAGTTGTAAACAAGGTTTCAGATATTTTGATCCACAATATTTTTAAGGCAAGGAATATGAATTTGGACTGAAGCCTATAATAGTTATAAAAAAGCAAGCATTTTGAGATATTGCAGTTTCGTTCGTATTAGCTGTAGGGCATATTACACGAACACCTAGCAACTTCACTGGCTGTTTCCTTGAATGTCAGGCTAACTTAAGAAATGTCAACCAGTAATGAAGAATCACCGGCTACTTCATATCTCCTTCATTTGCCTTGCAATGTTTCGAGCAATCTGTTCCACAATCCAAAGGACATGAGGGCTTCGTCTACTCTTGTTCATCCTGTGGTGAATCATGTAGAAATGGTAGGTTAAGCACTGAAAATTTCAGTCATGGTAGCATAGAAAGTTTTTATCATTTTGTGGCAAATAACGTAGCCAAAGCCAGGAAGAACAATGGAAGCAATTTAGGTAGTTCAACCTCACACTATGACCAAAGCTTCTACTTCATCCCTTATCCAACATAAGCATACTCATATCAAAGAAATTACGTTTTAGGCACTTGGAACACTAATGTCAAATTGTTAACAAAGCTAAATTACATATGCAAAGCAGTTAACATTACTATCTCTGAGAGTATGATATCTAAACATTTATATATTAATCATGGAGGAAAGTTTGGTACCTCTATGGTGTTTTCCTTGGCTAGGGAAATATTTTAAGACGTTCCTCAAATTTATTTTTAAGATCAAGAAGGCCCATACCTCCCATTAGGGTTTCGGCAAGTAGCATTGCCATGGCCTTCATGATTATTCTCCAGGAGCTATTTCACCTGAACGTGCATTCCATAAAGTCAACTCTATGTAAATATACAATTAGATCTCAGAACAAAATTCTCTCTGCAGTAATAGTTATTATTGTAACATGTTGGACGGAATTCACTTCAATAAAATAAAATAAAATAGTCTATTGGAAGCATCACTTTCGAAAAGTTAAAGCTATTTTTTAGTCTTTTCAAAGGGAAATCCAGAATTGTAGGATATTGTAATCAAGAATCGTCAGTGTAATCACTTGAAAAGCCAACAGAACTACTAACCTAAGAATCAAGATATCAAGCAGCGAGTTTGACAGCCACCAGCGATAACCAGGAAGCCCTAGATGAAGACGACGCCCAGAATTCGACGAGCAAAGGGAACCTGGCGATTCAGAAACGTGGTAAAACTGATGGATTTCCACAGTCTGAAGGCCAAAAACGAAACTTTGATAAATTAAAAAAAAAAGGACATGTAAATTATTCTTACGAATCAAAGGCCAATTCCTCGCGAAGCGCCCTGCACCATGGAAACTCTGCTGAAGAAAGTGATAACATAGTCGGCCTCATAGCAATCGCAACTTCGGTATGCTTCGACAAGGGTTACCCAAATCTATCCCGTGGCTGAAGGCCACAGAGAGCATGAAGATGTCCAAATAAAGTAGACAGAATTAGATAAGATCGAGCTTCTGATCAACAAACACAAGAAAATATATTCGGTAATATTTTATTCGGATTTTTTTTACTTGCTTTTGCTTTTACAAAGCGATGCTTTCATGTACAAAACACGTGAAGGAAAAATAATTGGAAAAGAAAGTAAAGAATGAAAAAGACACGACGATGTGACTGCACTGCAATTTCATATTAGTTTATTGATAAGAAAGTCATTGTTGCCCTCGATTTTACAGAGCTTCAGTAGCATTTTGCCATAGATCATGATGCATCAACATTAAACCTACTAATTACCCCAGAAACGGAAAATGGATATGGTACATCAGTTACCAACTAGCTCCAATCAATGAACAGAAAGTCATATCAGAACAGATTAGATGAAATAATGAATGATATCAGTGAAACATTTGATTATCAATTGACAGCAGACAGAATATGATTTAAACCATTAGTTTAGATAATTGACTTGGGGATGCACATAATTATCAAGAAGCACATGACTCATTTAGGAAACAAACACAATCTCTTGATTATGAACATCTGTAAATTTCATTCCACCAGTTTACCCTACAACATCATATATATACCTTCACTCAATTAAAAACACCAACACAAGGTTATGCCTAACAAGGTGATCGGAAGAAACAAAAAGTTGCATCTATTCTACAACAAAACAAACAAATTCATTCCTTTCCTCCTCAGGAATTCAATTGGTCTGGATAATAGACACCAAGAGACAGTTAGAACAATGGCCGTAGTCTTACCACCAAGAAGACCTAGCAATACAACAGCCCAGAAAACCAATACCTTGGAGTCCCTGGATTTTGTTTCATGTCTATCCTCTTTAGCTGAATTGATATACGCTTTTTCATGGCCAGAAACCTTATCGGAGGCAACGTGGCTCACGGTGTTCTCTTCAGCTTCAATACTGACAGCTGCATCGCCATTGCTTGTTTCATCTAACTCTGTAATCTCATCCAAGATTGATTTTTTACTGGATTCGGGGATGAGATCTCCTCTTTCCTTGTGACCCTTTCGCCGGCGAAACTTCTTAGGGAGTAATTTTCTGAGAAACTTCTTAACTTTTGAATTGACCTTCAGAACAGGAGAAGGTTCAAGGCCTCTACTTTCCAACGAAACCTCTCTCCCCTGGATCAAATCAACAGAGCTTCTTTCCGAAGAGCTATCGGTTGTGACTTCCCTGATCGGCGAAACCAATCCCCTTCCTTCCAATTCCAAATCCTTGAAGGATGAATCGAGATTCCTCTTCGCTCCCGAGCTCGGACTCCAGAATCGAAGAAGACGAAGCCCATTCCAATCAAATAGCCGTAGAACAATGGCGGGGAGCATAATAGCAACTACAAGTTTTCTCCTTTCGGTCGCCAGAGTCAACAAAACCACAATCACAACCAAAAGAAACTCGATCTCTCTAATCACCGTCACGGAAGAACCGGGAGACGACAAGGAGCTCGAATCCGCTTCCGGAGCGGGCGGATCGATGGGACCAGGTCGAGGACTAACACTAAACGGCGGAGCTGAGGCGGCAGCGGAGGAGGATACGACGGAGCCTAAAACGGCGGAGTCAAACTCGGACGGTTGCGGCTTCTTCCTCCGCGAGGGCTTCTTCAAGCGACCGCGGTTCTTGACGACGAGGTCGGCGATGGAGGTGGGAAAGCCAGTCTGTACGACAAGCGATCCCCCTTGCTCGGGAGGGCGGAGACCGGCGAGCAAACGAGAAACTCCGCTGCCACTGCCGCCGGCCCAGAACTTCTTCCACGGGTTCGGCATCGGGGCAAAGCGGCGATCATGGATCGGGAGGAACAAATACTCCGCCGCCGAAGACAATGCCTCCCTCTCCCATTCTCCATTTTACAATTAAACCCTCATAAATAATATATATATAGAGAGAGAGTTCTGTTAGCCTGGGCATCCCAACCTACGTGCGCGTGAGCTCCACGCCTGTTCCTCCATCTCCACGCCCGTGTCCCCTCTTGTCACTGTCGTTTATCGCTGAAATTCATCATTGTCGGAGCTAAACTATAATCCATTAGGACCGGTGAACCCTAAGGGGATCGGTGCCGAGGAATTCCAGCCGAATTCCAATTGAAATTTGGCCGGAAACATCCAAAATCTCGGCCGCCAGTGGCG
>JBAMHZ010000076.1:2250883-2274836 GCA_037177395.1 Alpinia galanga
GGGGAGAGGCATGACCTCATTAATGAGGAAGGGTGACGTACTGGCCTAGGGATGCGTGGGGATATGCTCTCATTAATGAGAAGTATCGTACGAGCTTTAGCATACGTGGAGAACGTGGCATAATAAAGAACAAGATCGTAAGAGGCATCTTCCATATTAAAATAATTAGTTCCACCTCTCAATCTTGAATCTCTAGAATTGAACTGAAATTTGATCTGAGCATGACCTACCCGAGATAGCCGGTTCGGAACTTCTACTGAGCCGAGGCATACAGTTGAATACTTCTGTCGAGCTGAGGCATACGTGCTTGCATCGAACCCTTGTTGTCTTTAACTAAGTCTAAGCTGAGATGTTACTTCAACTTGACTATTGATCTGACTTATCCAATTCACTATAACTCAGGGATAGTCTATCCACATCAAAGATAGAGGGAGAGAGCGAGAGGAAAGGAAATAAGTGCCTTCTTTTCTCGCCTAATAAACAAATATCCATAAATTTTATCTTTGTCTTATGTATAATATACCTGCTGCCATTGTAAATTGTTATATTTTTATGTGCGATGGAACTTGTTCGTCCATAATATGTAAAGATCATTAAATTTTATTGTTTTTATATCTTGAATATTAGTAATACATGCACGAGTGAGATTTGATTAAAAAAAACGGCACAGTAAATTTGACTTCTTTTTTTTTTTTTAAAAAAAAAAAGGTTAAGTTGTAGTGGATCTCTATTTATGACCATAAGAATGCAATTAAATAATTAGACGAGAATAAAAGGGGTTTAGTATGTACGCCATTAACAACATTTATTCCAATCCTTCTTTCTTACTTTAATTTGATTCATGTTCTCAACTAATGGGCATATTATTCTAGGGAATCGATTAATTTATTCTCCTTGTTAATTTTTTTTTTAAAATTACTATTTGTGTGTGCGCGTGTGTATGTTTTTTTTTTCCCTTTTAAATTACTAATAAGTGAGCGGCAAATTTGCAATTATTTAAGTGAGAAATAAATAAATATAGAATATATAAGATACTATAAATGACATATAAATATCATTTTCTATAATATAAAATTAAAATTTCTATGGATAATCAATTTCATAGAAATTCGTAACAACAAGTGAATTCATTGTTTAATACAATGTGGCACTAAAATTCAGTACAAAAAGATTTATGAAAGAAGATTTAATTTCTATCATCATTCTAATCTGATAATTATTTTTCATAGCCAACAAAAAGAAAAAACTTAAGAATAGCATTGCCGATCGATTACAATCATTTTACTATTATTCTTTTTTTTTTTAAATCTCTAATTACTCTTAACAAATAATGTTTAAACCACTGCACGCTTACCATTAGACATTTTTAAACCAAATCAAATGGTATTTAATTTTCTAAGAAATAATTAATTAAAGTTGTGATGATGATAAAGTAACCGCCATTCCACTTTACCACTTTTCCTTTTATCTTTTCTTTTTACTCTTAATCTTTGGCAAGATCTTAAACACATAATTATATAATTAATCTCAGATTTCATGCTCTCAATTAACTTGGATATTAATCTTGTGCGAGAGTCGACCGGGACCCACTCCATTATGACAATAATATAATTTACTCTTTAACAATTTACCAATCAACATTAGGATGTCATTAACCGTAATTAACATCTCGTTGTCTATCAAAAAAAAAAAAAAAAATCTGTGATTCAGACCTACATGTGAGGATCGTGGAAGATGAATAGCTCCGATCCACTTTGAAATTCGATCGATCGTGATTATGTTCGTGTTCCTTTATAAAAAATTAATGCGGTAGAAATAAAAGATAAATAAAAATAAAATACTAATACAATATACCAGATTTTTTATAGTTTGGAATTTTCAATTTCTACTCTACCATCTGACTCTTACTGATAATTTTACTATTCTTTCTCCTCCTTGAAAATTTTTTAAAAGTTGGAAAAACCTTTTATAATATGTTCTTTTAAGAGAGATACAACTAAATATAAATATACAATGAAAATGAAAAAATATGAATAAAAAACATAATTGAATTTTTATTTGTTTGTAGTTTGATTGCATTGTAATACTTTAAAAAGTTTAGAATGTGGCAGCACTTCTCTTTCAAAGCCATTAAGAATTGACCTTTTCAATTCATCATGAAATTCTCCTTTGTAGGGTCACCATCGGACCCTTCATCACCACTAATTGATTGTTGATTGTCAACTTACCGTTTAACGATTATTGATAATTGATCAACAACTGAGATCATCTTGGAGTTTGAACATCAATCGATTATCCTGATTACCCAATCGATTTATTAGAATTAGTCAAATTAGTCAGTTGATTCAAGAAGCTTCTATTTGTCTAACACTGCAATCAATCGATTGTCTCACAATAGTAATCAATTAGTTACCAATGGTCAAATTGGCTAATCGAATCGGAGATGTTCTGTTGCAAATCCTAAATTCAAAGTTTTGGCACAACAATCAATTACCCTTTTCTGGTAATCGATTGCTAAACTCTAGCTCAGGGTTTTTCAGGATTCAAGTCCATCTATCAATTGTAGTATCACAGCAATCGATTGTTAGACGTTAAAATAAGATTTTTTTATCATTAAACCCTCAACCACAAATCTCTTTCTTTTTGGTTAGTACCAGGGTGTCCGAACTTTCGGCCAGACTAATCCTTAGGAGTGGTCAGTCCTGCCCCACAGTCCTTCGAGGATTCCCCTTCAATAGCTGAGCCGAAAAAGGTCGGAGCCTCAGCAAATCTCCACCAACCACCTGGGTAAAGCAATGAAGCGCTCGCAACTTTTTTAGCGGGTCAGCTCGGCATCCGCAGTCATGCCATCCCTGAAAGGCTGTCTAACACCGAAGTCGTACTTCAGCTGTCAGGTAAACTCCTACACAGAGGGCCGCCTCCAGAAATTTTTTAGAAATTCATCGTCGAACCGCGCCTCAGTAGAGGATCGAACTGTATTCTCCTATGAGGTACCTCACCATCGTTGCCACTGCACCGTGCCCTTGGGGGCATAAATCTCTTTCAATCATACAAGATATTAATCAATTGGTAGACATCATCAATCAACTGATACTGATTTTAGCCATTCTAATAACTGAAATATGCTTAAACTTCTCTACCCTTGCATCCGATCTCGTGATTTGCTCAGGCTTCATTTGTTTAGCTTCCAATCACCTTGATCTGTTGGGACTTCATTTGCCTCTCGTATTTGACATTCGATCAGCCTCAATCAGCCAAGACTTTCCATCACCAAACATTCAGTCATCCTTGATTTGTTTAGATTTTTCATCTCATGTCAAGTGTCCGGTTAATCGTGACTCACTTGATCTTCACACTTGTCAACTCTCTGTTTGTTTTTCGATCAGTAAATGTCTAGTTCTCTCTGACTTATTTGGATTTCTCACTTGTTAACTATTTGTTAGACTTTTGACCACCAAATATCCGGTCCTTCTTAACCCACTTGGATTTCTCACTTTTCAATTCTCTATTAGACTTTTGACTATCAAATATCTATTTTGAATTTCTCACTTGTTAACTCTCGGTTATACTTTTGACCACCAAGTATTCGGTCTTCTCTAATCCATCTGGATTTCTAAACTTGTCAAGCATCTGATCAATCTTAACCTACTTAATGTCTTGCTCAATCTTGATCCTTTATGCATCATTGATCAATCTAATCTAATACTAATAATGACTATACCAACAATTTTCTTCTTTGTCATAAGACATTGAATATCTCATACCATCATTCACTTATAGTCATATTGTCAAATATATCGAAACTCAACTTGAGCTTAATTTGAGTTTGCTTAGTCAATCTTGATTTTATGTCGATTGCACCAACAATATATATAAGCTTAGTTTTGATGTAACTGATCCTCTCATCAATATAATTATATAAATCAAAATTACTTAGTCAAAACATGTGTTCCTAGAGCCAATAAGTAAATTAAAAGAAGAAAAATCTCATTCTTATTCATAATACAAATTGATATTCATGTTTGATTTAGCGTGTGTTTGTGAAATGCATTTTGAACATGTGTTTCTCGATGTACATACTCATGGTTAATGTGCGTAATCTCCTATTTTTATTTTCTTAATCACACTCTTCGTGTTAATCTAACTAAATGCATACGCATGCTATTTCTCAATGCTCGGAGCCTCGTGTTAACTGTTTTTATTATGTCACTAATCCATCAATTTGTCATCATCAACTCATCTAATGATAAGCTCCATTATTTTAAAATTTATCTATATATACAAATTGATAGTAATAAATTAATTCCATAATCGATAATATCGACGATGACAAGACATCGATTATACTTTAGAGATAAAAACAAATGTGTTTCACCATCACATTTGGCCTCGAGTAGCCGACCATATTGTTATCCTACCTGATTTTTTTTTTTTTTAATTCAGCAAAAACTGCAAAAGCTTTGCTTGTTAGTTGTGCCACAAATGCTTTTCTTTCATGTTCCTTCAGCTTGTCCCCATCGATAAGTCAAATGCAAATATATTCTTAAAACCAGAAATAGTTTATGAATGGATCAAGTGGAGCAATTTTAGGAGTGCCTTTAAATGCACTCCTAAAATAGTTTCCAAAAGAAAAAAAAAATTACAAAACTATCAAAATGACACTTAAAAAATTATGAACTCTGATATTTGGGCTCTTGCTGGTCCCAAATTGGGCTAACATGTACAGGATAAATAAAGCTCAGCCCAGCCCAGCTCACAGTTAGACTTTTGTTTTCAACAATTATGTGGATTTTTTTTTTTCACTCTTTATGATTAAAACAAAATAGTCCATTCGTGGATTGGCCTATTGCTTGTCTGTGACGTCTACCTCCTACCAAATGTAGTGATATCTATTATATTCTATTATCTTTAATTTCTAGCTTGTCTTGTTTGTATTTCTGATTTTTTTTTTCTAGGATGAAAATTTTTTAGTTTGGTTGGAGGAGTGTGAGCAAGTGAAATGAAACATTCAGTTCCCTTTTTTTTTCATTATCTTATTTATTATTTTAAAAAAAGATGGAATTGGTTACGTGTGTTCTATCAGTCGAAGTAAAATCTAAAAAGACAAAGAAAATTCCACTCCGAGATTTTTACCGGCAAAATTCGTCCATTCCTTTATTTCGATCACTTTCTGAAAGTCCTCTTGACTTATTTGGCAATAGCATCTATTTCTTTTTTAATTTCTAGTATTTAATTTAACTTAAAATTTTAATAGAAAATTTTTGTTTTGGATCAACACAAATAGATTTGGCCCTTGTGATTGGGATTTTTCAACCGATCGAAAGACCAAGTCAAGATCGATAAGTCATCTAGCGGTTGCGATCTACAACAACCTAAATGAAGTTGACTTGACCAACCAAACCCACCGCTTATATATATATATGAAGAGAATCTAATATCTAATTGTGGAAGCCATGATTAGAGGGGCCCATTACACGTGTTTGGTGGAGCTGAAGTTTCCTGTTACCCACTCCAATTTGTTATCATTTTTCACGTCCATGCGGTGGGAATGAGATTCAGTGCAACCCTCTGTTTTATTCACATTTATTTTAAAATTCAAAATTCAAAATTCAAAATTGTTGTGCATCCTTAGCGAATGCAATGTTAAAACATAAATTTGGGGTCGGGGAAACGTTATACACGATAAATGTCAAAAGCCGACACGCTGCTTTATTCGTACCGTTTTCTCTCTCTCTCTCTTGTTCCCGTGCAGCAGCATTTGAAACCTCGATGCGTTGTCATTCTCTTCGACCGAAACGATAAAACGACATCAAAAGTCGCAGGTGAACGTTGCAAACGACGTCAGGATGAGGACGACATAGCGCTCCGATACGTTACGTTGGGACGCCGCTACGGCGCTAAGTTCCGACGTCAGGTAAATTTTCGTTTTTACCCTCGATCAGTTTGTTATTGCACCGACAAGTTGTTATTCACCGCTCGGTCAAAGCATTTGGTGCTATCTACCGCATGAATTTCCGTTTTTTTCCCTTTTATTTCTCTTATTTTCTACTGTTTGCAACAACTTTATAACCACCTCTATAAATGCTTTAAAATTTTGTCCTTTCATTAAATTTAACACCCATCTACTACTGAACGTTGGTACGACAGTTTAAAATACCACAAGTGCTATCTAACTCGATTAAATCAAACAAAATGTAAAATATACTAATTCTGAGGGCCAACGTAAAATTTTTCAAAGTAAACGAATAAGCTACATTATTGGACAGATTTTAAAGCACAAATCGATGGGCGATGGACGCAGGCGATGCCGTGAAGTCGACGGTCCGCGTTCTGCAGCGAAATCAGAAGTGGAGGTCTGTTCAAACGCCAGCGCGATAAAGTTGGAATTTTCAAATGGAATGGAAAAAAAAGAAAGGACGGAAGGAGAAGGAAACGTCCATGGCAGAAAAGGCAGCGGCAGGTGCAGTGGCGCCATAGCGTCCCTCCGTCCCCAACCATCCAAAACTGGAGCCGCGTTCGGAGAAAAAGTAAAAAAATTGCAGCTTTGTTTATGTAAAATATAATGAGAGAGTAAGAGTGGTGGACCATTGATTGCATCAGCGTCGCCATCTCCAGCTGTAATCCCTCTTTCATCCATCTTCGTCGGGCAAGTGAAACCCCGTCCTAGTCTGTCGGTGTTCGGTAAGGTTCAAGTAGATTAGGATTACCCAATTCATTCGCCTGCTCGTCTTCCTTTGTTTTCTTTCTTCTTTGATTAGCCCCGGTGGAATATGTTTGGTCGCGTTGGTATAGACAGAGCGACGGCAGGTCGCCCTGATCTATAATTTATGGGAGATAAGGGAGCACAGCATCAGGACTCGGCTTTTGGATCTTAGGGAAGGAGCATTGCGTTGTCAAGCTGCGGATTTGAAGTTGGATTTGTGAAGCGAAGCAAAAAAGGGAGACGAGTTTGCAAGAAAGGCAGGAGCTTTATCGAGTGCGGGAGTAATGTCGCCTTCGTTCGACTGGTGGGGGAAGGAGGCCCACCGTGGGGCGTCGGTGGTGGTGAAGATGGAGAACCCTAATTGGTCCATCTCGGAGATATCTTCCCCTAACGACGATGACGACGAGTGCGGCGGCGATGGGGAGTTATTGCCATACGGGGCTAGGAAAGGCAGCCGGGGGAAGAACGCCAAGCAGATCACGTGGGTGCTCCTCCTCAAGGCCCATCGCGCCGCCGGCTGCCTCTCCAGCCTCGCGTCCGCCACAATCGGCCTCGCATCCGCAGTGCGCCGCCGCGTGGCCTCCGGCCAGACTGACTGCGACGCCGCCGCATCCCCTCCGGACGAGAGTCCCGCGCTGCGCACCCGCTTCTACTTCTGCATCAAGGTCTTTCTCTGGCTTTCGGTGCTTCTTTTGGGGTTCGAGGTCGCCGCTCACTCGCATGGCTGGCATTTGGGGTCGGCCGAACTGCAGCGCTTGCTGGTTGTGCCGTCGTCCTTCGGCGTTCGGGAGCTATTCGGGTCTCTGTACGCGGAATGGCTGCGGCTCCGGATGGTGTACATCGCGCCGCTGCTCCAGTTCCTCGCCAACACCTGCGTCATACTCTTCCTCATTCAAAGCACCGACCGCCTCATTCTCTGCCTCGGTTGCGTCTGGATCCGCTTCAATAAGTTGAAACCGTGGCCCAAGCAGGCCGTAGACAAGGACCTCGAATCCGCCGAGTATTTTCCTATGGTGTTAATCCAGATTCCCATGTGCAACGAGAGGGAGGTAAGATTTTTCATAGCTTGATACTCCGAGCTCACATTGAGAGCTCCTATACTCAACCACATTTCTCAATAATTTTGGCATTTCGCAGGTGTATCAGCAATCCATCGCTGCTGTCTGTAACTTGGATTGGCCTAGAACCAACGTTCTGGTTCAGGTGTTGGATGACTCTGATGATCCATTAACACAAGCTTTGATCAAGGAAGAGGTGGATAAGTGGCAGCAAAATGGTGCCAAAATCATGTACCGGCACCGGGAGATCCGAGAGGGGTACAAGGCTGGAAATCTCAACTCGGCCATGAATTGTAACTATGTGAAGGACTACGAATTTGTAACCATTTTCGATGCTGACTTCCAGCCATCGCCAGATTTCTTGAAGCGAACTATACCATATTTCAAGGTTTTCTATTGTAGGATTGATTAGAGAACAATGTTCAATTATTGACTATAAGCCGTGGATTTTAATGTGAATTTTATCTGGTGGGATTTCCAGGACAATGAGGAGCTTGGATTAGTACAGGCTAGATGGGCTTTTGTGAATAAAGATGAGAACTTGTTGACTCGGCTGCAAAACATAAACTTGTGCTTCCATTTTGAGGTGGAGCAGCAGGTGAATGGAATGTTCCTAAACTTCTTTGGGTTCAATGGGACAGCTGGAGTTTGGAGAATCAAAGCATTAGAAGATGCCGGTGGGTGGCTCGAGAGAACAACTGTGGAGGATATGGACATTGCAGTGAGAGCTCACTTAAAGGGATGGAAGTTTATCTTCCTCAATGATGTAGAGGTAATAAAATGCTTTTAGATTGTTAAATTTTCAGAAATAGAATAATCTCAAATTGTATAAACAAATTCTAGAAACCTTACAGTCTATTTTGATTTGCAGTGCCAATGTGAGTTGCCCGAGTCATACGAGGCTTATAGGAAGCAACAGCATCGGTGGCATTCTGGCCCAATGCAGTTATTTAGACTCTGCTTACCAGATATTTTACGGTCAAAGGTGTGATTCTAGATTCAAATTCTTAGCAAACTTTTAACCAAACATGTTTGCTGTACATTCGAATCACAATAATAAGAGGCAAGTAGAAGTAATAGCCCAATGAAATTGTGCATTTAACTTACTGATGCTTATAATGGATAACTGAATGCTAATCTATATGGCTGTATTTTTAAAGTTAAATATTTTAAAGTTGTTTGCTCAAGCACAATATTTTCAGTAATTGACGGCTTCAAATTAAGTATATTACTGAGGTTGTGATGGAAAATTACTTTGCTTGCCTTTTAACAGTTTTGATATGAAGATCTCCATTTGCATTCTGCAAGTCAATATGCATTATTGATTGGTCAAGCATTGTGGTTGTCTTCAAGACATCACCAGTTTAAAATCCATATACTAAAATGCATCTGTTGCCACGTAGGAAATATGTCTTGATGCCACCTTTTTGTTGAACTTGGCATTTGCGTATATTTTATTAAAACTTTCAGTCCTTTGCCATTTCTTATGCTAGAAGTTAATTTTGAGAATGTCGAAGAAGAAAAATTGATGATTATATACTCTTCATTGCAGATTGGTTTTTGGAAGAAGGCAAACTTAGTATTTCTCTTTTTCCTGCTCCGAAAACTAATACTGCCTTTCTACTCCTTCACCTTGTTCTGTGTCATCCTCCCAATGTCTATGTTTGTCCCTGAAGCTGAGCTCCCGGCATGGATAGTCTGCTACATTCCTGCGACCATGTCCTTCCTCAACATCCTGCCTGCTCCAAGATCCTTCCCCTTTATAGTCCCTTATCTCCTCTTCGAAAACACCATGTCAGTGACCAAGTTCAATGCCATGATATCCGGCCTATTCCAGCTTGGGAGTGCCTACGAGTGGGTCGTCACCAAGAAATCTGGGCGTTCTTCTGAAGGTGATCTATATTCTTTAGTCAAGAAGGAATCTGATAACCAAAGAGAAGCCTCCACAATAGACCTCGAAACTCTGCCGAATTTGGCTTCCAGACTGAAAGAGGACGCTAAGCAAAAGCATAATAGGATCTACAGGAAGGAATTAGCATTGGCATTTCTTCTCTTGATTGCTTCCGCGAGGAGTTTATTATCAGCCCATGGTATACATTTCTACTTCCTCCTGTTCCAGGGCATCTCATTCCTCCTTGTGGGTCTTGACCTGATTGGTCAACAGATCGAGTGAGATGATGAAGATTTCACACTGAATTGTCACAGCGACTAATGGAATCAAAGCATGATCTTATTGAAGCCGTTCGATCACAGCATCATTTACATCTTATTTAGGGATGATTTAGTAACAATGTTTCCTCTAGAGTGTAGATAATCCAAATGTATTGCAGATGCTTCATTCTTTCAAATGTTATTCATTTGTAAGATAATCTCTTCTTATGTTCGAATTGGATTCAACTAAGTTGCTGTTCATCATTGTGAATTTACTTGGAGTTTTAGCACGCGCAAATCAGATTCCCATTATATATCTTTTTTGTTTAGATTAAATCTCGAAGTTAAAACAAGATATATCTGTTCCCTAAGTTTCCATAATGAAAAAGAGCCATGAACTAAGCATTAACATAAATAAATAAATAAAATGCAGACACACATTTAGTTCTTGATTGATTTGATGCGTGGGTTCGCTCTCATTTGTTTAAAATTGTCAAATAAATGTTTGGCAAACTTTCCATCCCTTCAATGGACAAGCATGGAGAATGAAAAAAAAACAAACGAAATTGAATGTTTTTCTAATGCTAAAGCCAGAGAGCTAAAAACACACCAAGAAAAGTGAGACAATTTAAAAATCATTAAGAGCCAGCCTAATTTACATCAAGTACGTGAGAAGATTTTGGAATTGTGCCAATTTGATTGGATTATTTCTATTATTTTCCTGCATTTTTTTTTCTTTTTCAAAGACTCAAGTGCTTCTTATTCTGTCACTTGCATACTTTCCCCCAACTTTCTCAATTTCTATATTGCAAATTTTGACTTTTCCGAGTCAAAACTTTTTCATTTTAAACATTTCTTGTCTACCTGAATTTTCAAACGTTTGGCAAGCCGATAAACGATAGATCAAGCTGCATTTTTCTAGTATTAATGTCCATTTCTATCCTAACAGATTCCACCATCACTGCTCTGCTTTTCCATATACTTCCAATAGTTGCATGGAGTTTATTGCCGCCCATATGGAATAAACTCTGGCACAACTCCTGTTCTGCAATTAAAATTGGCCTACAGAATTCTGACAAAACCAAAAACACTTGGGCACAAGACTTCGTTAACCAAATGGGGACGTCTTTAGTAGTAAGAAGAAGGAATTAATAAGCTACATATCCACATGTCAATTTGACAAACTCGCATTTTGAATGATCACAATCCCAACCCGTCATTCCATCCATCCATAATTTTCTCATGATCTGGTCACTCATTATATTATTTCTGTGAAGAAATCCCAGGAAATTAATCGCTTGCATATAAATATATCAGGTTTCCCTCCCCTGCCTTTGTTCTACAAAAGCCAAACAATCAATCAGGCTGCTGCAAGGAACAACCGTCTCATGGGAAGCATACCCTTCTCCTGGGAGAACAAGCCCGGGGTCTCGTCGACGACAGAGGAGATGATCGGTGCTTCACCGGAACAATCCTTCACACTGCCGGCGACTAGGAAGGTTGTCGGACATGACCTGAATAATATTGCTCCCTTGCCACCATGCAGGTTAATTCTAGAGACTATTGTGCGCAAATCCAATAAGATCATTAACGGTGGGTCGAAGAAGGAAAGTAAGGAATGGGAAGACCCCTTCCTTGCTGCCTACATCAAGTGCACCGCCGCCGAGGGGAGTGGTTGGACGCAAGGGAGGCGGAGGAGGAGGAAGAAGAATAGATACGCTTTGCTTGAGGTGTTGTCTTGCAAGGCGACCACTGGGACAAGGGAGAATGCTTTGGTGAAGCTATCAGAGCTCCGTCAGGTTGGAAGCAAAAGGGTGTGAAATTCATAATTACGTTTGCAATTCTCCTTGTAGTAATTTAGCTTTTCTTATCCAACTATGGATCCGTCTTTGGGGAATTATCAAATTCTAGTTTGGTATGTTGATCGATCGACGTAGTCAATCATTTGTTTAAACATTATTTTTTTCAAGCCGCTGCATACTTAAAGCCCTCCTTATTACATGCATGATCTATTTATCTATGTATATTTCGAACATTTTAATATTTTCTTAAAGTCGATATTTGCTGTCTTAATCATACACCACAAGTCCACAGCACATTAAACATTGTGCTTCTTGCAATCCATCATGCACACACCGCCGCTGCCGGATTAACTGTACAACGTGAAGCAGCTGGCCTGGTACGTCAGCTTCTTCTTTTAGCACGGCACCTCTCGGCTCACACCACCGAGGGCGACACCACCCCGTGTCGGTCGTACCCGCCGCTCGTCCAGCCGTATCCGCCGCTGAACCCAGGAAAATTGTTCCCACCGCCGTTGCCACTGTAGAACCTACCGCCGGGGCCGGACCGGAAGCCGGGGATGAAGCTCTCAGTGGCCGGCGGCTTATCATTCACGCCGAGGCCGCGGACGGCGACGGCGGTGGCGAGGAGGAGAACCTGCGGGAAGAACAAGAGAAGTTTCCTCGTCATCGTGCAGTGTTTGATGCATTTATGCCGCCGATTAAACCGTTTTTATTGTCACAAATTGGTAGTTAAAAAAGTTGAAATTGAAACCGAATGGCCAACTTTCGATGCATGCAAACAATTACAAAGTCGAAGAAATTGGACACGCGTGGCAAACTAACGCTTAGTATAAAACATTCGGGACAAAATATCACAAAATTAGGTTAACAGACTTCATTTGCCTCGTGTTAACAGACTTCTTTTCGTTGGTCTCGAAATTATAGTTAAAAATAGGATCATCCCCATCACAATTCCTTGGGAGTATAATTTGTGGTGGAAGTCTTTCGAGTTGGATTCACATCTACGTTTGCATAGATGGAGCTCTAGAATAAAGCATTATTTTCAATTTTTTTTTAAAAAAAATTATTATCATATGATCTAGTAATATACTAATATAGAATAAAATTATATACAATAAATATTTGTTTTTTAGAGCTCATATTGACGATATTCCTTTACCTAAAGATTGTGAGATAGAGAGCAGTGAAAAAGGCTTGATTCAAAGGGAGTAGTATTCGTTCCATTAAGTTTCCGTAGACTGGGCCCGTTGATTGGGCTTATATTCCGTAGACTGGGCCCTGTGGATGGACTATTATGGTCTATGTTCTTCCTGATTTGATCTTGCCCACTTACAATTGATTGATTTCCTTTTGCTTGATCTCGTTGATTTGCTAATTCCTATACTAACATTAAGTTAAGTAATTAAATTATCATTGTAAAATAAAATGTGACTAATTTTTTATTAACTAAAATTATAAAATTATTTTTTTTTATAAATATAAATATATGTTTTATGAAAATGATCATTCTTTGTAAATTTAAAATTTTGATGGCTCCTTTAGTGGATTGTTGAATTACTTTTCATAACTTTCAAAAAGTGTAATTTTACATTATGTAACCATTATTTTTTAAGTGTACAATTTTCTAAAAGTTCGAAAATACTTTTTTATAAACATAAAATTATTTTTATAAAATCATTTTTTTACTAATTAGATTATTTCACCATGATTTTACCGGTTTATGATTAAATTTGACCCATCTATCGATGCAACATGAATTCCGCAATATAAATTAATTACCCTATTAATTTATTATATCATATTAATTCACATATATGGCAACTTATTTGCTCCATTTCTATATGATATGATGCAGTGGCTAAAGCACTCAATGATAAACTGCAACTGCCAGAGTTCAATTCTCACTGGGAGCATAATTCAGAATATTTAATCCAAATTTGAATATATGGATTATAAAAATAATTAAATTATTGAAAATTTTCATTGCCGTATTAAAAAAATAGATATGTTTATTAAGTAAGGGTAATTTTTAATTGATTTTTTTGTAAAATAAAAATTAAAAAAAGTTTATTGGAGTGAAAAGAATTTGAATTATAAATGAACATTACATATAAATACTTATTAACAATTTTTAAGATCATCAAATAATAAATTTTTTGTATGAAAATTTATTATTAAAAAATCGTAAAGATGAAGAGAGAAAAAAACGCAACAATTTTGGTAAACAATCACTTTCGAGTCTCTTTTACGTCCGAAGATGGAAAATGTAACGTAAAATCTTCTTGTTTTTCCAAACCCTAAATCACGAAGTTGATGCTGATGAACAATCCTCCGCGATCCATCCAAATAATTCCAACCATCGATCCTCCATTTCATTCTCTGTCCCTGTCCTCCAGCAATCTATCGTCAGTGGGAATTGTATTCATCAGCTATTTTCTGGCCTTTTGACGGCGCCATTAATGTCTTTTTCATTGTTTTCTACCTCCAACAACGTATCGTCGCCTCCACAACGCCTAGTTTCGAAGCCAATCACGCCTGCGACTGACGCAATCTTCTTTGTTTCTTCCTTCTCCTCTGTTGATTTATCCGCCTTCACACGATTCTTGTCCTATTACTTGATTTTAGCAATTGTTTTATTGGTTATACAGCAACTTTAACTGATTTACATGAATTTAAATGTATTAAACAGAACAAATAAAAGAAAGAACAAATTTACATCGCCTTTTACCTGTTGTCGAATCACCAGAAATCAGTGAGAAACTGCAGTTGCAGTTGCAACTGCCCACGTGTTTATCTTCCTGTCTTTTCTTGTTGATGACTTGCGGTTTCTGTTGTTGGCGGCGTACAGTTTGTTCTAAGCCGTGCTCTTTCGATCCATGTCCCTTGTTCTTGCCGCCTTTGCATCGGTCTCTACGATTTTTAAGGACCATTAATGCGATCACGAGTGGCGTTTTTGATAGAAGATCTGGAGTTATGCATTCCAAGAATGCGCCGCTGAGGACTCCATCGAAGCTGTTCACGTTGAATCTTCTCATCAAGTCCTTCATCCTGTTGATTGTACTGGGAATCGGTTTCTCAGTTCTCATTATGTACGAGCCGCAGTACATCGACCTTCACTCCATGGCGATGCGAACTATCTCTATGTCGTGGTACCCCCATTGCGCAGATGAGAGAACCAGTCTCCTGCGATGGATTGCGCCTCCGTCCAACTTGACGCATAGCATGACCGACGAGGAGCTCTTTTGGAGAGCTTCCTTCGTTCCGCAGGTGAACAAGTACCCTTATAACAGGATATCGAAGGTGGCGTTCATGTTCCTCACCAAAGGACCTCTGCCTCTCGCTCCTCTGTGGGAGAAGTTCTTTAAAGGCCACGAAGGTAAGTATTCCATTTACGTCCATGCCTTTCCGGATTACCAGCCGGATTTCCCTTTGTGGTCGGTGTTCTACCGCCGGCAGATTCCGAGTCAGGTGGCCGAGTGGGGGAAGATGAGTATGTGCGACGCCGAGCGGCGACTCCTCGCGAACGCTCTGCTCGACGTGGACAACGAGCGATTCGTGCTGCTGTCGGAATCCTGCATTCCTCTCCACAATTTCAGCACCGCTTACAGTTACTTGGTCCATTCAAAGCACAGCTTTGTCGGGGTATTTGACGACCCTGGCCCTCATGGACGAGGAAGATACAATCACAACATGGCGCCGGAAGTAAGCATCTCGCAGTGGAGAAAAGGCGCTCAATGGTTCGAGGTGGATCGAAACCTTGCGGTCTTTCTCATTCAGGACACCAAATACTACCTCAAGTTTAAGTATTTCTGCAGGCCTCCCTGCTACGTAGACGAACACTACTTCCCGACCATGCTCGCGATCGAGCTGCCTCATCTTTTGGCGAACAGGAGTTTGACCTCGGTGGATTGGTCAAGGGGAGGAGCTCACCCTGCCACATTTGGAGGGCGAGATGTGACCGAAGGCTTTCTAAAGAGGCTCGTGGGACGGCAGAGTTGCATGTACAATGACCACCCGGCGCCTGTTTGCTTCCTTTTTTCTCGGAAGTTTTCTCCCAGTGCATTGAAGCCCTTGTTGCACTTCGCACCAGTTTTGCTTGGCTATGGCAGTTAGCAACAATTGTTTGAATGATTTGTTTAGAAGAGTGATGCTTGACAAAGAGAGATTATTATGAGGCACCTGTTTTCTTGTTAATGAAACTTATTTACCATTGAGAAATCATCCCTAACCTATTTTTCTTTCAGTATGAGGAATTCTACCTCCCATGTTAAATATCCATTAATTGGTCGATTGGTTTCATGTTACGATCAAGATTTTTTTTTTTTAAAAAGGAATTTTATATCAAATATCTTTCACCGGACAAACATGCTAAATTCTTCTCGGATGGGAAAAGTAGTCAATCTCTGATGGCTTCAACCTTACAATTCTCAATTCTTCTGTGATTCTCTCTGTTCACCGTTGATCAGATGGTCAAAAATTGGAAAATTGGCTGTCGTTTTCTCGATGTTGTTGGCATCCTGGCAACTCTTCCAATTATTTTCTTTCCCTTTCATTAATGCAATAAATCGTTTGTTTGTTTTGTTTTTCCTTTTTTATTGGTCATGTGTGTGCAGGTGTGAGAGATAATTTGTGTTATTTCTTTGAGATTTCATTACGAGATAATCCATTGAGAATGAAAGACTACTAGACATTCGAAAGAAAAGAGGATTTCGAACAAAGAAAAGGAAAAAAAGGTGAAAACGGACAGAACTGGAATCTTGGAGCAGAGAGAAGCCCGATTTCTAATGAAGCAACGAGGAAAGAACCAAAAATTTCGGGCCCTCCAACATTGTTTGCTTATTGCATCAGGATAATAATTGAATGGAGAGAATATAAAATTGAAAGAATGTAAATCTTTGATGCCACTAATATATATAAAACTGAAAAAAAAAATTATTTATAACTAGGTGCATGCAATTTTAGTGAATGCCATGAAATGTTCTACCTAAGTACTATCTAAAATACCTCTCTAATACGCCTGAAATACAGTGTTGGCATGCTCCTTAAATTTGTGAAGACCTATATTTTTCTTTCTAAAATTTGCATTTGATGATTCTAAGTCATAAAATTGTACTGGATAAAACACAGTTAGTTACACTCCTAGTCTATGATTTTTTATCAAGAATTTTTAGATTAAAAAAGGATTTTTGGAACCACTATATATAAATGATATGCAGAATGCTCTGAAATGGAAGATGAACATAAATTTTATGGACTTTTCTAAAGTATACTCAAGTAATGATCCATTTCGGGTTACCTTAAGTAGTTTTACAATAATTCACTGTCCTTTCTTTGATTCGGAAGGAATCGGGACAGATTGAGAGACAGAGAAAGAAAAACTTGGGAAATGGCTATGAATTTGTAATCTAAACTGTAATTTTTTTAATTGCATTTATTGCAAAACTTTTGTCTTCTGAAAGTTTCTTTTTCAGAAGCTGTACAGAGGAGCGAATTGATGGTTATAGAAGCCGAATTTAGTTTTCCCGATTCCTGATTTCCGAGCAATATTTTTGTTGTTTTTTAGCTTCGAAGGATTGTGGTGGTTTGCTATGCTGAAGGCGATGAGTACCGGAATGGTGATGCAACTGGTTGCTCCCGGTATCGTCCTCCAAGATCTCGCCTTTCTTCCTCCTGACTTCCGTCTTGACGTAGAAGTCGACGAAGAGGAAGAGCAGCGCGGCGTTGAGGACGGAGTTGAAAACCGAGGCGCCGATGCCGTTGCATCCGCCCTTGGCGAAGTGGAAGAGGAGGAAGCCCAGGTGGCAGACGAGGTTGGAGCCGGTAAGCGCCACCTGGCAGGCAAGCACGAGAATGGCCCCGCTACGGGAGGCCGCCGGGAGGCCGACGCCGACCCAGAAACGGTAGCCGAAGACGATGGTCTGGGCGAGCGTGGCGGAGAGGATGGCGACGACCTGGAAGGACTGGGAGAATTCGAGCCAGAGGAAGGACATGCAGACGAAGGCGGAGTGGCGGAATACGGCAGCGAGGGCGCAGCGGCGGCTGCGGAGGATGTTGATGAAGGTGCGGAGGAGGTGGAGGAAGCGGGAGAGGTAGAAGGCGTAGGACCAGAAGAAGACGCGGCCAGAGGGGCGGGTGCCGAGGGGGAAGCAGAGGAGCCACTGCATCGGGGTGGTGCGGGAGCGGCCGCGCCAGTACCAACGGGTGTCGCGGATCTCGGCGGCGACGGAGAGCAGAAGACCCAGGAAAATGCCGGCGGAGGCGAGGGCCATGGCGAGGGAGTGGAGGGCGGGGAGGGGGCCAAGGGGAAGCGGCTTGAGGCGGAGGAGACGGACGAAGAGGTGGACGGCGATAGCGAGGAGGGCGTAGGCGGCGAGGAAGGAGACGAGGAAGGACCATGTGGAGCCCCAGCACTGGGCGTGGCTCCAACGAAAGCCAACGACGGCCTGGTGCTCCGCCATCCAATACGCGATCCCGCCTCCGCTGCTATTCTCCATCCAGATTAACCCCAATCGGATTGATCTCCTTCCCTTCCCTTCCCTTCCCTTTCTCTGGTAGTTCTCGATGATTGTCGTTGTGAATGCCAATTGCTGGCTACGGATGTCTAGATCGGACAAATGGAAAAAATTCGGCGTCGGCCTCGTCCCCTCTGCTCGTCTCGATCGAGATTTGAATGATCTGGTTGGTGACGACGGATGCTTCGCCGTGGAGACGAAATTAATAAGACAAAGAAAGGAAGGAAGCCCGGAAGGGACATAAAGCTGGGTCATGGTCGCGGGGGGGGCGTAAAAAAAGGCAATTTTTTTGCGTTGCGCTTCGTGCCGTACGCCTTCTTCGCCTTCGCGCTTGTTGTTGTAAATAGGAAACGACTCAAAAGATATAAAGGGAATTTTTCATAACTTTATAATTTCATAATTTTTATAAAAAAATCTAAATCGTTAATTTATAGAAATTTCACTCTTTAATTTTTACTCTAATAATAATAATAATAACAGCTTTTTGAAATGTTCCGATTTCTATTTGGTTAAAAAGCAAAATCATTTTAATAATATTTTTTGGAAAAGAAAATTAAAAACTGAAAGAAAAAAAATCTCATTTTTTCCTCCTAAATTTACTCCTTTTCTTCTATTGTCTCGTAGTACCAATTGCACCCTGCATTTGATTATTGATTTAGTAAATTCGAATTTAAATTCAATAATTAAAGAAATCTTAATTTCTATCTGTTTTACAAAATACATTCCCTACGCAAGCTCAGTTTTTTGTCATGAAAAATCGGAATTCATAATTCTTATTAAAACATTTTCCGAATTTATAGCAATGACATTTATTATTATACATTCAGATTTTTGGAAAAATAATTTTTTGCTTGTGGGAATCAATTATATATATTTTTATCAATTGTATAAAAAAGGAGGGGGCAAAAATAAGCAAAAAAAATTCTTTTTTTTTTTGGAAAAACATATTCATTTAATATTTTCGGTCAACGAAGGTGTCTATTGAGTGTGTTTGGTATGCAAAAAATAATCACCCATTACCTTTTTGATACACCACAAAAATATGCAAGAAAAAAAAAGATTTTGAGTCGGATTCGATTTTCTCCTCTTTGAAATTTTTGAATTTAAATTCCTAAAAGTATTCGAACCATTTGCACTATTTTTTTTTTTATGAAATTGAATAGTCCATCTTAAAATTAGTCTTTGGGTTAAAGATCCAGACACTTAAGAGTTAAAAAAAAAAAAGGATTTCACTTCTTGCATTTGATTTTGCCCTTCAATTTGGTCATAAAACTGAAGTCCTATCTTATGTTTCTGGGGACTTCTTCCCATAATGAACTTCATCGTAGCTTTAATTACATGTCAAAAGGGAAGGTTTAGATGGTTAGGATGAATTATAAAATCATGGTGAAGCTACAATTGCTTGCTTCAGAAATTAACATCAGTGACAACGACCATGAGATTGCATAGTTGATGGCGGTCTGGCTGTGATTTTGCCACCTCCTGAGTATGAATGATTTCGCAGTCACCAGCCTGTCACACCTGATCACGATTTTGCCACCTCCTGGCTGCATTTTACTGTCGATCATCATTCCTTCGACGTTACCATGATTTCACCGTAGACGCAAGGCAAGCTCCATTTTTAACTCGTTGCTGTGAATGCTCAGAGAATCTGCGACTAAAGTTTTCCGGAGGTTTTTTTCTTCGTGATTTTATTTTTAAAGAGAAAAAATATTTTAAAAAAAAAAAAGCGCGAGTTTTAGTAAATATAAAAGATAGGCACATGTATTTAGATATGTTTAAAAAATTAGTTATTTAATAATTAATATGCGGTGGAAGTAAAATTTTAAGTCTTTGTTTTGCCAAGATGTAGGGGAAGAAAAAGAATTCATAACGGGAAAAAAAAAACCTAGGCAAAGGTATGTGAAAAAAAAATAGAAAAAAAATCATCGAGTAAAACTAAAAATAAATTTAAAATACAGCTGCCACACAGAGGCAAGACGACCTCGTGCGAGATTACCGACCATGATCACGTGGGACCAATTACGGCTGCGGATGGTTAAATAAATTGATAAAAAAAAGAAAATGATTTTATTTTTTATTTCTTTCCTTTCAGATAAACAGACAAATCATTAAAAAAAACTAAAAAGAAATTAGAAAACTTAACGAGAAGGATTAAATGGATAGATCCAAGAAAAATAATAAAATTGTCGAATTAAGGTGTAGAGGAGATCTCGAAAGCAGAACATATTAAATATTTATTTACCTGTAGTTGGAGGAGATGATACTTCATTTCCCCTTTTTTTACTTAACTCATTCGTAAATATCTATGAATATTTTTATCATTCATCATTCGATTGACTAAGTGCTATAGTTCAATCCTTGAATCCTAAAGAATCAAACGATGAATAATAGAGGTGCTCACAGCTAAGTTGTGTAGAATAACACATAAAGTGACACCTAATATATCAAACATGTGTGTGTGTATATATATATACAATTTATGTGAGCATCTTTGTTACCGATCGTCTGATTGCTTGTGTATTATAATACAATCTTTAAATCTAAAGGAATCACATGATAGAAAATAAAAATGCTCATGGTTATTCACAGATGAATTGTGTAAGATTATATATATATATATATCGCTCCCAGATTAGCCCGCCTAGAGAAGGACAGGTATAAACGCAGAAAGGAAAACCAACAGTTTGAGTATACTCCTGAACTAGCTGCTTGGTCACTTTTTCCAAATCAGCAGTTCGGGTATATCCCTAAACTGACTGCTCGATCATGCCTCCCGAACCAGCAGTTCAAGTATACCCCTGAATTGGTTGCTCAGTTATGCCTCCCGAATTAACAGTTCAGGTATACCCCCGAACTGGCTGCTCAGTTACCATTCCCGAACCAGCCGTTCGGATGCACCTCTGAACCGACTACTCGGTAATACTTTTTGACCCTTCCATTCGGGCGTACTCCCGAATTGGCTGCCCGGTTATATCCCACTAAGCCCGTCTATTGGCTGTAGTCGTCTTATATCACATAGCGGCTCAAATGGCCAATCATGCTAAGGAGCAACCATTCAGTAGTATTCTAAGTCACCCACTCGAAAAATACTTCAAACCTCCACTCTCCTAGCGATATAAAGGCCTGACATCTGGGGATCGCAGGGGGAATCTTCTCTGACAACTGTTACGCTCTATTTTTTGACAGCTTATGTTCTTTATCATCTTAAGACACGTGGCATGCCATATGGAAATTCTATGCAGGTTCTGTCCCTAACATACAGGCATAATCCGTTGTCAAAAGAGTGAAAGGGGAATCATTCTATAATTATAAGCTTCGTCTATATAAGAGGTAGATATACCACCAAAAAGGGGAGGTTCGCACTCTCATATGCTCTCTTTCCTTTTTCGTTCTCATTCATTTTCTTCACCTCTTTCCCTGTCTAACTTAAGTGTGGAAGTGTCGTAGCCAGGAACTCCAGTGGTGGTTGTTTGACGTGTGTTAAGTTTAACAGAGATTTACTGATGTGGCTTAGAGAACCCATCCTTCCACTCCCATCGAGTAAGAAGGATCACGCATGAGTCGAATCATTTGGCACCGCTTGTGGGAACTTCTCTGAGCACGACACCGAGATGCAACCACAAGGAGCCCCTTCGAGGACCTCTACTTTGGCCAGCTTGCCGCGTTAGTGGAGTAGACCGTGGAGAGTGCCTTAGCCTGAGAAGGCAAGAGATCTAGATGTCTCCAACCCCATTTGGGTAAACAACAGGTCGGGATCAGGGCGAGAGAGAGCCTCCTACCCCTCTTCAGAACGTGCAATCAGCCTCCCCTGTGGCAGGACCTACGCCGCAGGCTGTTAACCTGACCTACCTCTCACCTCGAGGGGAAGAGAAAGAACAAGAGAAGAGTCGGTCGACAGCATTCCCAACGCGACGCAAGCCTTCCCCCTTTACTAAAGATATACTACTGGTGGAACTTTCTCCTCATTTTTGAGTTCCTCATTTAGGAGAGTATGATGGCTCAACCGACCTTGAAGAACACATGTGTAAGTTTGAGAACGCAGCCCTCTTGCACCAATATTCTGATGCCATTAAATATAGGGTGTTCATCACCACCCTTGTTTCCTCGGCCCAAAAATGGTTCAAACTCCTACGTTTGGGTTTTGTAACTTGTTTCGAAGATTTGGGTGATGCCTTTTTACAATATTTTGTCAGCTGCAAAAAGTACCAACAAACTACTTTTAATCTGTTTAATTTGAAACAGGGATCTGCTGAACCGGTAAGGGAATACATCAAGCGGTTCACAAGGGTTGCTCTAGAGGTGTCAGCCGTCACTCCTAACGTGCTAATGGCCGCCGTGTCCTTGGGCTTGAAGGAGGGAGACTTCTCCATATTGCTGATAAAGAAACCCCTTACAAGCTACAAAGAATTATTGGGATGGGCAGAGAAGTACATTAATATGAAGAAAGCTCAGAAAGCTCGACAACCTCCTAAAACCTCTCACACCATTCCCTCTGTAAAAGCCAATGCCCCTCACCGGCATTTTTTTTCAAGGTCGAAGCCCTTCAGGCCTTTCCTAGTAGCAACACCCATAAGCTGACCCTTGAGGATAATGGCCACTGAGAACCTCCCTCCACCCACAGCAGCCTGCGAGAAGAAGGTGGAGCTATACGAGAGGCACGGAGTGCTCCTCCATCCTAATGGTTATGGGAGTGCTCCCCGGAATCTCCCTTCTCCTTTTTTTTGCCAATATCATCGAGAATACGGGCATACCACTGACCATTACTATGGCATGAAGATGGAACTAGACCAAATTCGACAGGAGCACCCTCACTTGCGCTGGAACGCAGAGCCCCATCCAAGGAGAAGTAAACCTCCCCGAGTTCCCTACCCCCGACTCTACCCCCGGGGAAGATTTCAAACCTCTAACCTGGTGGTCCCATAGCTAAGGGGCAAGAAGGAGCTCTGAAAAAAGTCAAACAGAGCAGCGGTACCCCAGCTACTCCGGAAGACATCCCCACTCAGGGCGTCATTCATGTCATCGCCGGAGGGCCCACTGACGGAGATTCCAATCGGGCCTGAAAATCTCGTGCCCGACTGATGGAAAGTTTGACCATCGTAGAAGCTAAGATAGCGCAGGAGTCTCCTTAGATAAGCTTAGGGCCTAATGACGTTGAAGGTATCCTCTTCCCCCACAATGACGCTCTGGTGATTCGAGCCACTATTGCCAATTCCGAAGTGGCCCGAGTCCTCATGGATTTAGGAAGTTCGGTTAATATGCTTTTCCATGAATCGTTCAACTAGATGCATTTGGAGGAGACTCGATTAGAGGAAGTGGCGACACCCTTGTTTGGGTTTGCAGAACATGTGGTGTATCCTAGCGGACAAATATTCTTGGCCCTTACTTTGGGAAGGTCACCGAGTTAATGGACTGTCATGATACTATTCCTGGTGGTGGACGCTCCTTCATCTTACAACGTCATCTTGGGTCATCCTTTTCTTTCCTCTTTCATGGTCGTAACCTCCCCATATCATTAGAAGATAAAATTTTCAATCGGACAATTGGTTGGAGAAGTGGTGGAAGAACAGAAAGCAACTCGGAGTTGCTATGTAGAAATGATCTGAGTCGATCAGAAAATGGCTTGGGTTTCTGACTTGAAGGGCAAAGCCCCCCTCAACAAAGGAATCTATGTCTTGGAAGAACCCTCCCTGAGGCGAAACAAAGAAGAAGAAAAAGAATATGTGG
>JBAMHZ010000076.1:2276841-2312661 GCA_037177395.1 Alpinia galanga
CTCCCCCCCCCCCCCCCCCCCCCCCCCCCCCCCCCCCCCCCCCCCCCCTCCCCCCCCCCCCCCCCCCACTACTTAGTGACATTTGTAGATTATCATACAAGACTCACTTAGCTTTTCCTTATGAAAGAAAAACCAAAGATTGAAAGAATATTCAAAGCACTCAAGTCCATGGTTCAAACACAATTCTATGGCAAAATCCAAATTTTAAAGTCATACAATGCTAGGGAGTTATTTGATTCAATTCTAGGTGAATACTTGCTCTAGGCAGGGAATTGTCTAATTAAGTTCATATGTCAATACACCCCAACGAAATGAAATGGCCGAGAGAAAAAAATGTCATTTGTGGGAAGTAGCCTGATTTCTTATGTTTTCTATTGGTGTTCCAAAATATCTTTGGGGGAAGTCATTCTAACTTCTACATATCTCATTAATCGGATGTCATCTCATGTTCTAAAATTTGAAACACCACGTCAAGCCCGCATTAATTTTTTTTCCACATGTTTGTGTTCTTTCCTCTGATTTTCCTTTCAAAATTTTTGCGTGTTCTACATTTCTTCATGTATACCATCAAAATAGGAGTAAACTTAATTGAAGATCCACAAAATGCCTCTTCGTAGGTTACTCCACAAATAAAAAAGGATATAAGTGTTTTTTTGCCCTAATAGATGGAAAATATTTGAAACAATGGACGTGACATTCTTTGAACAAAATCCTTATTTCTCCAAACTTGAAATTCAGTGGAATAATTAAAAAGAAATTCAGCTTTGGAGTTGGGATTTCTTATTGCTAGAACAACTAGAAATCAGATCAAATAAACAGCCAAAAATTTGTCATTAAGTCCAATCCATGAACCTGATCTTACTTCATCTAAACCTTTATCTAAATCTCATCAATATTCCTCCATCAAGTTTATCCAATCCATTGTCAGTTTCTAGGGAACTTCAAATATTTACGAGGAGAAAAAAGTAAACTCAGGAGGAGATTAAGAATTTGGCACATCTCACACTTGGAATCAAACCCAATTACTGTGGAAACTAACCCAGGAGGTGAGAATGAACTAGAACAAAATGAATCGGAGGAGATTCAAGTCGAAGATGATTTGAAACTACCTATCGCCTTGAGGAAAAAGGTACTCCAACCTTACTTAACATCCGATCAAGAACTTTATATCGCATGCAGGTCTTTCTCAGTCTTATTGAGCATTTATTTCAAGGCTAGATAATATTCAAATTCCAACAAATATTCAAGAGGCTCCAAGTCACCAAAATTGAAAACAAGCTGTACAAGAGGAGATTATGGCTTTGGGGAAAAATAGAACATGGAATATTACTGAACTCCCATCAAAATAGGAAATTGTGAGTTGTAAATGACTCTTTACCGTGAAATATAAGGAAATGGGAGCATAGACAGACTCAAGGCTCAATTAGTAGCAAGGGGCTTTACTCAATCTTATGGTATTGATTACTAAGAGACCTTTTGCTCCTATTGCAAAGCTCAACACCGTTCAAATACTCCTCTCATTAGCAGAAAACTTGGACTGACCACTTCATCAGCTTGATATAAAGAGCAACTGCATCAAAAAGATGTGCAAGTTATTAAAGTCTTTGTGTGGACTTAAACAATCTTCACGTGCGTGGTTTGGCAGGTTCTCATGGTCAGTAAAAGAATATGGATTTGTTCGGTGTCAAGCTGATCATACCCTCTTTGTGAAGCACTCTCTCAGGAATAAACTAGCTATTGTAATTGTACATAGATGACATCATTCTAACCGAAGATCATGAGAAATAATTGCTGAAAATTAAATTGTCCTTATCAGAAGAATTTAAAGTAAAAGACTTTGGTCCTTTACAGTACTTTCTGAATATAGAAGTGGCTCGATTAAAAAGAGGAATATTTATCTCTTAGTGAAAATACACCTTGGATGTGCTCAAAGAGATTAGCATGCTAGGATGTGGATTTGTAAGCACCCCTGTGGAACCTAAAAGAAGTTAGGATATGAAGAAGGAGTTCTAGTAGACAAAGGAAGATATCAATGCCTAGTGGGAAGGCTGATTTATTTCTCCTATACTCGACCATATATTGGTTTTGCAATGAGTGTTGTAAGTCAGTTTATAAACGTCCAACAGATGAACACATGAAAGTTGTGTACCGAATCCTCAAGTATCTAAAAATGACTCCTGGAAAATCATTACTATTCAGGAAGAATGAATGTAGATATATAGTTCTATACTCTGATACAAATTGGGCAGGAAGCCAAGTAGACAGGAGATCAACTACAATGTATTGCTTGTTTATCTGGGATAACTTTATAGCATGGAGAAGTAAGAAATAATCTGTGGTTTCCAGAAGCAGTGTCGAGACTGAATTGAGCCTTAGCTGTAGCAATTTGTGAAGGAATAATTAGACGAGTTATGACCAAGTTGGGAATAGAGTTTGAAAAGTCAGTGAAGCTTAAGTGCAATAATTAGGCCACTATTAGCATTGTAAAGGATCTTAGCTTAAGTGCAAAATAAAACATATGAAGATTGATCGATATTTCATAGCTAAGAAGATTGAGAACTCGGAAGTGTAATTGATTTACACTCCTACACGAGAGCAACTTATAGACATCTTTACAAAGGTGTTCTTAGGATCTACTTTGAGGAGCTATGTAACAAGTTGGGCATGTACAATATGTATAACTGGAAGGGAGTGTTGAATTTCTCTTAGGGTGTATTTGGTTCGGGTAGTCACGTATAACCTTGATCATGTGATTACTAGGTAATTACATAACCAAAGTTATAGGGAATGAAATATAACTTAAGTTGTTTGATTCAATCCTAAGTAATTTAATAAAAACTTATTTGTTTGGAGGTTTTAAAGTATAACATAGTGTAATATTTTACTATATTATTCCTGATTTAATTGTAAGATTTTATTTACTCTGAAATATGATTGTTGTTATGGGCGATCGACGGTGGCCAGCGGCTGGCGGGCGGCGAGCGGCTGTGAAAACGATCGATCGATTAGAATTTCAATTATATTAATAATTTATGTAGGGTTTGATTGATATTTATTAAATTAATAAATGTATTTTTGTCTCAAAGGTAAAAATCGAAGCATAATTTTGGAGAAAAAATTCCATAACCCTGGGAATCAACAAAAACCAAGCTCCTCGGAGGTTTTCTGATTCTCTCATCCATAACCTTTTTGCTGACGTAGCATGACGCGTCAGGTATCCTTTATTATTTGGTAATCACTTAAATTTTGAATCAAACAAGGTTTTTGTTGATAACCTTTGATGGATAATCAAAGTTATCAATAATCACTCTGAATCAAACGCACCCGAAAAGTAATTGTGAAGAAAGAAGACATGCAGGAACGTCTTGGTTGGATTGAATTATCTCAGGGAGTCTTAATGACACCCTTACTGAAGTTTACTGGGAGATCCTTATATGCTTCTATTGGCTTCCTGATGTAACATAGATTTCCAATATAAAACTAGGAGATTATATTTGACCATTTGTCTAGAATTGACTGATCAATCAGTTACATGTTTGCAATTCCTTCCCTCTTAATTGGTTTTTTTAAATCAAGAGAATATTCCCATCTCATTTTGATGCTGCATTTCTCTTCTGATATCTTATTCTTTATTGATATTTCTAGAAACTCATCTTTGAAAAGCCTCCACCAAATGTGCGAAAGGTAGTCCTGGCTACAAACATGGCAGAAGCAAGTATTACCATAAATGATATCGTCTTTGTTGTAGACTGTGGCAAAGCAAAGGAGACTACATATGATGCTTTGAACAATACACCTTGCTTGCTGCCATCCTGGGTTTCCAAAGCTTCTGCCCGTCAAGTCAGATAATTTCCTTAGAAATTTATCATTTTAAGTCTCTTGGATTTGTTTAATTTAATGTTTTTAAAGGTTGAGATTAGTTCATGATGATTTCCAATTTGTTCTTGAATCAATTAAATTATTTATCTATTTGCAAATTTGAATTTAGAATGATAGCATATAATGTTCCACTTAAACCTGGATTTCCATGTTCATGCCCAACAAGTGAGATTTGTCATTTTACGTCTCTTTTCGGTTATTTATTATTTATTTTCAGTGGGTTAGATTTGATGATTCCCATTCTAATCTTGAATTCCTTAAAACTGCTTATCAGCAATATTTGAATTTTAAAATGACAGCATAGCATATACCATATATCAGTTGCCATTTGAGTTGTAACATTTAGATTTTGTCACTTGTACTGTGTTCTGCTCCCTTTAATTTTTTCTTTCCAATCATTTTCAGAGAAGAGGTAGGGCTGGACGTGTGCAACCAGGGGAGTGCTATCATCTCTATCCTAGATGTGTATATGATGCCTTTGCAGAATATCAACTTCCTGAGCTGCTCCGAACTCCATTGAATTCATTATGTTTGCAAATAAAAAGCTTGCAAGTTGATAGCATAGGGGAGTTCTTGTCAGCTGCTTTGCAGCCCCCAGAATCTCTCGCTGTAAGTGTTACAATTTGCTACGGTTACTGAAACTAAACAGGTGAAACCTGCACTTTAGCTGGAATCCTTTCTTTTTCTTTCATTATTCTTCTGAAGTTATTTGCAAATACTAGTTCAATAAATTAAAATCCTCACTTGCAAAATCTGCTACAGTTGATTAGCTTTTAAATGCTGAGATTCAGAAAAAGTTAATGTGCTATGAATCGTATTAATTATATTATTTATGAAGATCACTGAACTATACTTAAGACCTGTCCTCCACAAATTTCAAACTTCTACTATGTTTGATTGCCCAACTGAATTGTCAGCTTCATTTTGTGTATAATCTAGATCATATACATGGTCCCCAAATCCTGTGCACATTGAGTGTTCATTTAGACTAATAGAGTCCCGAGTGAACCAGACCAACCTCTTTACTATCCACTAAACTTGAATGTTTCCCAAAAGAAAATAAAATTATGGAGATTACATGGCACTCTGTGATGAATTCCCCCCATTTTCTTTTAAAAATATAATCTTATTAATGATGTATTATTTTTGTGCGCTGACAAGTCATGAATGGTTTTACTCACGTCTGCAAAGTTTCATGGTTCTGAGTTCAGACATGGCTTTTACTGAGATAATCTGTATTCTGTACCATGATGAAGGTTGAGCAATGTTATCCTTTTTCCCTTTTGGTTTTGTCTCTTTTCAAAATGTTTGAACAATGCTCGTACTACCTAGTGTCGCCTCAAACTGGTGGTTAATGTTCTTGCTTTCCAATATGACTATGGTTTCTTCTAGTTCAGTACAGAAGCGAGTTAAAATTCTTGATTAATACAGGTCCAAAATGCTGTTGAATTCCTGAAGAAGATTGGAGCTCTAGATGGGCAGGAAAATCTTACAAATCTTGGTATGAAGTAAAATGACATTAACATGAGATTCTTTAGATTCCAAATCTCTTGAAATTTAGTTTTTGTATCATGTAGGTCGATATTTATCAATGCTTCCAGTTGATCCGAAGCTAGGAAAGATGCTTATTATGGGTGCTGTTTTTCGGTGTACTGACCCAGTTCTTACAGTAGTATCTGGTTTAAGTGTTAGAGACCCTTTCTTATTACCACAGGACAAGAAGGATGTGAGTTCACTTCTCTAGTGGGATGGCCAAGGATTATGATTATTCTCTTTCATGTTTTATATTTTAGCTATTTTTGGAGTTCAACTAATCCTTAAAGCGTTTTTTTTTTTGTCAGATCTTATTGATTCTGAATTATTCTATAAGCATATTGATTGGTTTTACTCTTTCTAATTTAGTTTCTCCATGACTTTTTTTAGTACACATGAAAGGTGGATTATGCATGGTTGCACGAATGGTCATTTAGCTTCTTTTCAGTTGGCAGGAACTGCAAAATCACGATTCTCTGCAAAGGATTACAGTGATCATATGGCTCTTGTTCGTGCATATGAGGGATGGAAAGATGCAGAGAGAGAAGGATCAACATATGAGTACTGCTGGAGGAACTTCCTTTCAACACAAACTCTTCAAGCAATTCATTCTCTGAGGAAGCAGTTTAGCTTTATTCTAAAAGATGCTGGTCTAGTAGATACAGACTCCAGCATCAGTAACAGCTTGAGCCATAACCAGTCACTGGTTCGAGCTATTATATGCTCCGGGTTGTTCCCAGGGATGGCTTCAGTAGTGGTAAATAAATGGCCACTTCTTTGTTAGATGTTTATGCAATTTTCTCTTATTTAACCATCATAGTGTTTTTCTTTCTTCTCGTTATGCTCACGCAGCACAGAGAGAAGTCTATGTCTTTCAAAACCATGGATGATGGCCAGGTTTTACTTTATGCTGTAAGTACAAAGCTTTAATTAATCGTTTTTTAAGCACATGATAGATTCAATTCTTTCAGCTTCATAAGTTTGGCTTTTGACGTATTTTAAGAACTCATGCGCATTCAGATATAAACTAAAATGCAACATACTAATGCTTGTTATCGTTGACTTAGATAAGTAAATATTTTATTATGAACCTTCTTGTTTTATTGACCTTAGACATTATTTTCTTTTGAAGTCATGCACTTTCTTATGGAATCTAAAATTGTTACACAGAACTCTGTGAATGCAAAGTACCAGACAATCCCATATCCCTGGTTGGTCTTTGGTGAGAAGGTGAAAGTCAACACTGTTTTTATTCGCGATTCAACAGGCGTGTCCGACTCAATACTGATCTTATTCGGTGGATCTCTTGTGAGAGGAGAAGTGGTATTTCTCTTCCTGGGTCAAAATTTTTTTATAGCGACTGTTTATTATTTTTTTAGCTGATTGGAATTTTCCGACTAACTAGTCCGGGCACTTAAAGATGTTGGATGGCTACATTGATTTTTTTATGGATCCAAATTTAATCGATTGCTACTGGAGCCTCAAGACAGAACTTGATAAGCTTGTTCTGAGAAAGGTATAATAACCCAAATTTAGCTGCTTCTCTAGTTGCCTATAATAGTTTATTATATTATAAATTGATAGACGAGATGTTTACTTTTATGCAATCGCAATTCATTCCATCATTGCATTTTGTTACTCGTCAAAAAATTTATTGGTGTATCTCTGATGCTTCCCTAAAATATTCAACTCCATGCATCAGCTTGAAGATCCAAAAATTGATATCCACAAAGTAGGCAAATACCTAATGCTTGCCGTTCAGGAGCTTGTTTCGGGAGATCTATGTGAAGGAAGATTTGTGTTTGGAAGAGAAACAAGAAGGACCAGGTCTAGCAACAATGAGAGTAACAAGCATGATCTCGTGAAGAACGTCACCAACCCAAAGAGCTTGCTACAGACATTACTGATGAGGGCTGGTCACACTCCTCCAAGGTACAAGACGAAGCACTTGAAGACCAACGAGTTCCGTGCAATAGTGGAATTTAAGGGCATGCAATTTGTTGGAAAGCCAAAGAAATGCAAGCAGTTTGCCGAGAGGGATGCTGCTATAGAAGCTCTGGCATGGCTGACACACACTTCTGACAAGAGACACCAAGATGAAGGTGATGAAGACACTGAGATCGATCTCACAGACAATATGCTGAAGCTTCTAAGCAAACGTAGGCGAAAGAAGTCAAAGCATCGCTAAGACTATAATGGGTTGCATAACACTTGATAACAAGTGCAATGTATAAGTGAAATTTGCCAGGCTCTTTTTACCTTGGTTGCCCTGTCATTTAGAAGGGTAGTTGAATCTCCCCCCAAATTGGCTGGTCAGGAACAACCGAACAAGTTTGGATTGTTACTTGGAGGATTTAGCAGGGGGAGATGGATGAGAATGAGATAAGGAATGGATAAATCTTTTCTTTGTTAGCTCAAATAAGAGAAATACTATAATGTATTTATTTTTTTTTCTTGTCCATTATAGTGTCTTATTACATGGATATATGGAGAAATCTTGTATTTCAAGAATGAGATAGTAAATGGATAAATCTTGTATTTATCACCAGCTTCATATTGCAAATCTTCATATTAATTTCAAGATGAGGTGCATTATCCCATTTAATATCTAGTTATATTTCTTAGTAGACTTCTTTACTATGGAATTCAATAAATATGGGGTGAGAGTATCACATTAATCTTATGATAATCATGATGTTATTAATATAAATTAATTAAATATTAAAGAAAATGCTTTTATATGGTCTGTATTTAATTTAAACCTTTGAAAATTAAATAATAAAAATATTATATTTTTAAATTATTTTACTTATTTCTAAATTAAATATATATATGTGCCTTTTATAATTATTATTATTATTATTATTATTTTGCTTAGGTAGGATACTATTGTACTTATTGGAATGTATTTGATAATGTTAATTATAAACGGTAAGGGTTAGAGATCTAGTGGCTGAATGGCTGCTGCAAATTTTAAAACTACGAGGACATTTCAACGAAAATATAACCTACAGGAGCTAACTGAAAATTCATCCAAAAATCATTATCTCATTTTCCCGCTCCAAGGAAATTGGAAAGGCTTTTCAACAAGCTACGCATGTAAGTGACGTAGCGGTGGCTATTCACAAGATTGCCCTCGTCAGCCGCTTTCTTTTTCTTGAGGGTGTAACTGTAAATTGATCAAACTATCAGGGACTCTTGAACTTTACAGTAATGACTTGAGCTATTTCAAATTTGACAGGTGTCCAAATTAATTTAATATATTTATTTAATCAAATTTTAAAAATATATTTATTGCTTAGCCGAACTCATTAAGGAGAACATATAAAATGGTCTAAAAAAAGTATTATAAAAAGTAATTAGTTTGATTACGTGGGGGCAAGTGTAAAAAAACAAGCGTGCCAACTTCCCAAGCTTCCCCTTCCCTCGCTGCTTTAAGAACCCCACCGGCGTTCAGGCGCTCCGACGAAAGCGAAACCTCCTCCTCCTCCATTTCTTTTCCCTGGCTGTTGAATTCAGACCCTAACAATCCTAAACCTTGATCAAGCGAGAGAGAGAGCTCTTCATGCGCCTTTCTCTCCCCTTGCCCTTCAGTTCATGAACGAAGAACCGACCTCCAACTCCCCACAGAAGGACGAGGCGGGTAGTCTCCAAACCCTTCGCTTACTCCAAAGCCAAGGCGTCTGCACGCTCCCGCAGCATTCCCTCCGGTAAGGCCTTCCGTTTCTTTAACAACTTTGGTGACTTCAAGTCCCCTCTAAAGGAAATCGAGGAAGCTGAGTCCTCCTTGAGGGGTGTCTCTGCGTCGGATAATATTTCGGGGATCAAGAAGCCTCCGAGGTTCACCGAGGATCTTGACGATGCCTCTGACTCGCTAGCTGTCCTCAACGAGTTTCATGGTCGTCTTGCTATCTCTGTGGACGAGTTCAAGAGGCCGAGGGAGAAAAGGAAGCGGAAAGTGCGAAAGATGCAGCGATGGGGTTGAAAGATGGCGAGTTTAAGTTTGTTGATGGAATGAAAATGGTGAATAGTAGTGAACGCAATCCGGAGAAAGATGAGACTGTCTCTTCATCAGGCTCTTCTGTCAATGTGACCATGAAGGATAAGAGGACGAAGGCAGTTTGTTCGAAGGTACCATTTCACATTCCCACCATTCCGCGTCCGCAGGACGAATATCATATAATAGTAAATAACGAGAACAAGGCGTTTGAACATGTATGGCTGGACACAAGCGATGGAAATCTGATTCATCCACTGGTTAGTCATTTGGGATTTTGTGTTTTTTTTTTCTTTATTTCGCTTCTCCATCTTAGATAATTAACATGTACTCATGAATATCAGTTTATTTTAGCAACTACTTGTTCATTGTTTGGAAATAAAACTTTCTAGTCTTATATCAGCGAATTGTTCACTCGCGTTTTTTCTAAAAAATATATTAGAGTGCTTTATAAACCTTTAAAAAAATCCAAGTGCTTTCAAATGTCTTAGTTTCTTACTTCGGATAATCCATGTGAGGTTCAGATAGTTAAGATAAATATATTAATTTTACTCAAGTGACTGAAACTTTGATTCTTATTTAACTACATTTTTGTTATGTTCTATGCCTGCTACTAGTAAATATTTGCACGAATATAATTTATTGGTTAGTTACCAGCTATATTTTGTTTCATAGTTTCACTTTATCCCTCCTATAAGCAGGTGAAGTTTTCTATTGCGGACTTTGTTGATAGAAAGTCTGAAAGTGAGCTGGTAGAACCGCTTCATCTTGATTCTACTCCATTTAAGCTGGTGGAAACTCTGAATGACTTAAGAATTGTAGCTGCTAAGCTTCGGGATGTAGATGAATTTGCGGTCAGTACCAGCCAGAAGTTTCTTATTAACTCATTCTCGTTTTTAGTATGATACTTTCTCATTGTGAAAGTGAAATTTTCCTTTTTAGTGGTCATTGTGCTGTAGTTGCCATCCATATGTGTGTTAAAAGTGCCAATATTCTTTATCATTTAGGATATGATTAAATTAGTAGACAACCGTCACAAATAATCTGTCCCTTCTCAGCTAAAAAGTTCGATCATGCCAATTAATTATGGATGTTATCAGCATTCTAGAACTTGGATGCATATAATTCCAAATCATTTGTCCCTTCTCAATCTAATTCTTCCTAGCTTGTTGGCATTGTGTACTTAGCTTCAAAGGCCATACATGAAAACATGCTGTTGATTCTATCCTCTAGTTATTTCTACCAAGAAAATAACTTGAGTAACTTGGAGTTATATTATCTTCTTCTGAGAAAAACTAGCTCAAACTATCCCTACCTTGTCTGTGTTTTGGTAATTGAAGCAAGATTATATGTATTGGCTTTGAAGGGACATACATGAAAACTTATCCTTGCTTCCATGCCCTAGTTTTCTTTCCTTTTTAGAAATTTTTTGTAGTATTCTTGGGAGGAATGTTTAGACTGATAGTGAAGGATTTCTTTCTTGGTTTGTCTTTCATCTTAGCTTGAATAGTTTACTTTTACTTCCTTTTTTCTGAATGTATAAAAATGTAGCAGTTGTTACTGTTTCTCTTTTGAAGGCAAGTTTATTGAAGAAACCATGCACTAGATGATATGGGATTATCTGATGTTTTTAGCATTATATGTTCAAACATATGCTTTGGAAACAATTTTACTTTCAAAAACTGAAATTCAGTACTATGTTTTGAATGTGCTTTTACTGGTCAAACTTTTGAATTCCAGGTGGATTTAGAACACAATCAGTATAGATCATTTCTGGGACTAACCTGTTTGATGCAAATATCTACAAGACATGAAGACTTTGTAATTGACACCCTCAAGTTACGAATGCATGCTGGGCCACACTTAAGAGAAGTTTTCAAGGACCCTTCTAAGAGAAAGGTAGTTTACATTTTGCATCAAAAACTGATTAAACTTAACATCTTGGTCATCCTATCTGTTGTGTTTACCTTTCTTCCTTTAGGTAATGCATGGGGCTGATCGTGACATCATATGGTTGCAACGGGACTTTAGCATATACGTATGCAACCTTTTTGATACTGGTCAGGTAGTCATTTCACCAGTTCTTTCACTTAGGCTAAATTCGAAGTCTATGTTTTTATGTCTTTCCAACCCACTATTTCTTACATATTGAGTTTGAAGTCTATGTTTTTATGATTTTCCAACCCACTAGAACTATGCATGGCCTTTGGATATTTCTGTTTATCCTTCCCTCCACTTTAAGATCATAACCTTCCTAGTTAGCTTTATGGTCATTTGTCATTAAGGTACTAGAGTTTTACATGTCTTTGTTTTTTGAATGGGTGTATAACTTAAGAGGTTAGATGTGCTTATGATCACATACAAGAAGTTCTTGCTCTCTAGGCTGTTACTCTCTTTCACTTTATGCAGGCATCAAGGGTATTGCAAATGGAAAGAAACAGTTTGGAGTATCTTTTGCACCACTTCTGTGGAGTTGAGGCAAACAAGGAGTAGTTTTTTTTGGCCTTCTATTTAAAATGTTTATATCATAATTCTATAGTCCTGATAGTTAACCATTCGTATCAAATAAATAAAATGTGAGTTGTTAACATGCAGCTACCAGAATGCTGATTGGAGATTACGCCCTATTCCAGATGAAATGCTCAAGTATAGTATGAAGTCTATCTTTCCATACAATCTTTTACTTCATTTATACTTGAACTTACCAGGATATAGCATTATCATCGTTTCAAAATTCTAATTATAGTTGTTTCATGTAGGTATGCTAGAGAAGATACACATTACCTTCTATATATATATGATTATATGAAAAAAAAATTGTTAGCTGAATCCTCAGATGAAAATGATCTTATATTGGAGGTATATTTTTTATGCAGAGTCATTTGTACCTGGACAGCTAATGCTTAGTTTATTAAGGATTTACCAATGCACTCTTTTCTGTTCTATATCTTATGGCACTTGTTACAAATTGTTCTTTGTTTAACATACTTCATTTGACTGTGACTACTTTACAGGTCTACAAGCGTAGTAGTACAGTTTGCATGCAACTTTACATGAAAGAAATTTTTACAGATACATCGTATCTTAACATTTATGGGTTGGCAGTAGAATTCCTACCCTCTCTTTAATTTGTAATTGCTGTCTTTTTGTAATGTTAATGCAAAATAAATCAAATTTACCTTCTTTGCAACCTTATCAACAGGTTGCGAGATGCTGATTTAAATGCCAAGCAGCTTGCTGTTGCTTCTGTAAGTACGTAACTTGCTTGTATAAGACTGATCTGAAGTTTCCAATTGAAATAGTTTCTGTAGGATAGAGAACCGTGAGCATCCATGGTTTGCTTTAGGTAGTAATAAAATGTTAGAAATTGTGTTTGTTGGGTCATCACCTCGATTCCTCTAGAGACAGAACTACTTGTTATTTGTTTTGTAACTCAAGGTATTAGTTACAAAGAAGGATATGTTCAATAGCTTACATAGAGAGGTGAGTGTTTTGGAGCTAACAATTGTACAACCATTGATATGAGACCCTCTCATAATTAAAAGTTTGTCATAGATGCTTTCTTAGATGTGTATTATTATTGCTTGTCCTGTGCATGACTGGTCTTTATTCCACAAGTTGATAACAATTCACAACCATGCCTCTTCAACAGGGTCTTTGTCGGTGGAGAGATGAGGTTGCACGTGAAGAGGACGAGAGTACTGGTTATGTGTTACCCAATAAGACCCTAATTGAGATCGGTAGATTATGATTTTTTTTTTTAATCTTTATTTTTGGTTCCTGCACTTGGCAACTTATCCAATGTGATTGACACTGTTTGATTGAAAAGCAAAGCAGATGCCTCTTACTCCTGGAAATTTGAGGCAGTTGGTGCAGTCTAACCACCCAATCGTTCTACAGCGTCTGAATTTAGTCATTGAAATTATTAAGAGTTCAATCATTAATTCTTCTACTTTTGAGGCGATTGCAGAACAACTAAAGAAGGAGCGAATGGAAGCAGTAAGTCATAAAAGCTTTCTGGGGATATAAGAGATATTCAGTTTACAGAATTCATATTTAGGATGATACTATATGCACTTGAACATTATTTAGCAATTCTTTTGAGTAATATCTCACCTCTGATCAAGTGGGTATTACCAGGTATTAAAAATTGAACAGCGTGTAGCTTTTTAAGATGCTGTTAGATTCATAAGACGCCTATATTCTAGTAGTTACTTTTCTTGTCCTTGTAACAAGGACCATTCATCTAATTTGACAAAATGCTGTAGATTCTTTTCATCATTGTTGGTTCAGTGAGGCAAAACTGGTGAAGGTAGTTATCCACAATTTCAGGATCATTGCATTACCTTTATGCACTCAAGTAATGATTTTACAAATCCAATCCAATTCATAACCAGAAGGTGAAGTCACACCTGGTCTCACTAAACTTATGAACCAGGATATTCATAACGAGAAGGATTTTACTTGTGGTAGAAATGCATTTGTCGTCTTGGCACCATAGTTATGTAGTCATCCATAAATGAACATAAAAAAGTATTGTACCTCAGAATATATGTAACACAAGAAGGTTATAGTGGTGATGTTTTTGCCCATTTTAACTCGTCTATGTTTTTTTTTTCTCTTTCTCTTTCTCCAGCAGGATAAGAATGTGTGTGAGCCAAGTGGAGGAAATTAAATCTTTTGTAGCACGTTGAGAAAACCAAACCTTCAGAACTGCACGTTGAGGAATCGCATGCTATTGATGGCTGGAGAAAACTTAATGTAAGCTTTACAAATTGCATGAAGTCACTCAACGACGGAAGAAACTTGCAACAGAGAACTAAATAATCTCGGAAACCTGCAATTGAGTTAGATCTGCCACCGCCTGATTATTCTGTAGCCATGAATAATATTAATTTTGGCAAGGCTGGTGAAGACAACGAGGCTTGAAGATGTTTTCCCATTCTACTGAAATGTCTTTTATGTTCTTCTTAGGCCATGTTACTGCTGACATGATTGTACCATTCAAGTATAATTGGGGCCTGATTAATTCAGAATTTTTTTTGCAAATAATCATCAAGATTGATAACATTTTCTTATGCACTTTTGTGTTAGTGACTTATTCTGCATGGGTATGCCCGTAGTTTTCATTAGCTTAATTGTTGCACTAAGACACCAACTATGTATGAAATGGAACAGATTGGTGGGAGCAAAAACATTCATAAAGATCGATACAGGAAATCTAGAACTCAATAATATCATGAAAGAGGTGGTATTTTTATACTGCATATATGATGCAAGATAGCAATTCTTAATTTAATTTTAAGATTCTGAGCTTTGGGAATTTATTTTGGCTGGTCTTCCTCTTTTTTTTATTATATACATGGGGATGGGGATTATTTGGGTAGATTTTCCTTAGTGGAAGGAGTTTCAACGTTACTGAATTATTTTGGTATATTTTCCTTAGTAAGACTTTCAACTTTACTTTTATATCAAATCTAATATATTATCAATTTAATACATTACATTAAAAATTATTAAATAATGAAAACATCAATACAAATTATTTTGTTTAAAAGTCTTACTATTATAAATTTTTGTAGAAAAATGTTATGCAATCTATTAATTTGATAATCTGTTAAATTAATTATAAAAAATAAAGTGTATGCATTAAATATTCCTACCAAATTTAGCAATTAACTATTAGAAAAGTCGAGTATTTGAAGGGTTAGAATGAGCATGCCGTTGACCCTGGTTTCCCTAGCCAAGATCTCCCCACTGCCACTTTGCTCCTCGAATTTTTCCCATTCGCTTCTCTTTCTTCCTCGCGTTTGCGGATCGCGATCGCTGCCGCCTGCTCCAATGGCTACCTTCTCCTCTTCCCACGCTCTCCTCCTCCAGCAACCCCTCCACCCTTCCTCCTCCCTGCGCTGCAAACAGACACACGTCGTCCCGCCCCTCCGCCCCAAACCCGGCCTTTCCACCATCTACTGCACCGCCATCCGATCTCCTCTGGTATCCCCCTCCCTCGCCACCGAACGGATCTTCAACTTCGCCGCCGGCCCTGCTACCCTCCCGGAGTCCGTCATCCTCAAGGCTCAGGCCGAACTCTACAACTACCATGGATCCGGCATGAGCATCATGGAGATGAGCCATCGGGGAAAGGAGTTCGATTCCGTCATCAAGAAGGCCGAGTCCGACCTCCGCCTCCTCCTCGCAATCCCCGACGACTACGCTGTTCTTTTCCTCCAAGGAGGCGCCACCACCCAATTCGCCGCCGTACCTCTCAACCTCTGTGCCCCTGGTGACAGCGCGGATTTCATCGTTACTGGATCATGGAGTGACAAGGCCTTCAAGGAGGCTCAGAAGTTCTGCAAGGCCAACCTGATCTGGTCCGGCAAATCTGAAAAGTACATCAAGATCCCCGCATTTAATGGCCTCGAGCAGAACCCAGACTCGAAATTCTTGCACATATGCGCCAACGAGACGATCCACGGAGTGGAGTTCAAGAATTACCCCAGCCCTAGCAACAAAGATGCAGTTTTGGTTGCCGACATGTCGTCCAACTTCTGCTCCAAGCTTGTCGATGTGTCAAAATTTGGCTTGATCTACGCTGGGGCGCAGAAGAATGTTGGTCCCTCGGGTGTCACGATCGTGATAGTGCGGAAGGATCTCATTGGCAATGCCCAGCCGATCACGCCTGTGATGTTGGACTACAAGATCCATGCTGAGAGCGCTTCCCTTTACAACACTCCGCCTTGTTTTGCGATCTACATCTGCGCTCTGGTATTTGAGGATCTACTGGCGCAAGGTGGGTTGGCGGAGGTTGAGAAGAATAACCAAAATAAGGCTGGAATTCTTTACGATACCATTGACGAGAGCAACGGGTTCTATGTATGCCCCGTTGAGAAGTCAGTTAGATCCCTGATGAACGTTCCTTTCACTCTGAAAAAATCTGATCTTGAGAAGAAATTCATCGAGGAGGCTGCCAAGGAAGGCATGGTTCAGCTGAAGGGACATCGATCGGTGGGAGGTGTTCGGGCTTCTATTTACAATGCTATGCCCTTGGCAGGAGTTGAGAAACTCGTTGCTTTCATGACAGATTTCCAAGCCAGACACCCTTGATTTGCCTTTCTTCTTTTCTTGGCTGCAACTCAGGAGACACTCTCATTTTGCTTGTGCTTTTGATTCTGGATTCTACTGTGGTCTGACTTCAAGAAATAAGGCGATAGATTTGTCTTGGCATCAGAAAGATCAATTTTCTGCCCGGTGTCTTAATCTGATAAATACCATAAGTTTTGATACTGGCTGACTTCTTTCTGTCTGATGCTGAAATATGTGGACACCATAATCTTTTTTATTCTTTAACCAATATGTTAATACTGCCTCTGTGTGGTTCATACTTCTTAGTATTCAAAATGCTCTAACCTGGAGTTGAGCATGATTGCGTGCTCAAGCATTTCTTATTTCGAAGGTTGATTTTGGTGATTATTTCTGCAGATGTGTCCACTTCAGAATTTCTTAATAATGAGCCAAATTTCTTACTCAGATGTTAAGCATGACCACCTAAATCAGCTCAAGATTGATTTATTAAGTTCCTTAGATTTCTTTTTGTTTTTTTCGGGAATTTGTAGAATGGCACTCTAACTTTATCGAATACTCAAATCGTGCACTTTACCTAAACTCATTATCAACCAACTAGAAGTCGATATGATTTCAATTAATTATACAATAATTATAGAGGTCTCCGGTTCGTGTCAAATGAATATTACACTTTTCGTTAAAAGTGTTGGTGTAACAATTCCAAGAGGATCATTCAAATATACACTATTACACTTTTATTATTCCCTTGATTCAATGCATATTCTTTTTTTTAATGATTATTAAGCATATAATAATTCTTTAAAAAAATTTAGTCAAAAATACTTAAAAACCCTAGTGGTCTTGGTTTTGTGCCAAATGAAACTTGTTGGATTCTTATTATTCTCCTAAGTTTGTGTATGTTCCATCAAATACTTTCTACCAAAATTGCTTGATAAACCTTGAAAACTTAAGTTTGTATTAAATGGTTGCACTTTCAGTGTTCTTCTAAATTTATTAATATTCATTTTTTTCTTCTAATTTTGAATTGTACAGGGTTATTAAATATTTTTCTATCTAGCAACTATTCATCATTAAAATTACAATTCAGAATTGTACTTTTTCATTTATTTTTTTAAATTTTATATCAATAAAAATAATCTTGATGATCGAGAGACAAAACTGCTGGGTCTGTGTGCGTCGAGCCCGGTCCAATGAATCGATTTTATTTGGAGATTGGTTCGGCCCAACAGTAGTCGCAATTGGATGGCCTAGAATTTCATGTACGCTGTTGATCGCGGACAGATGATTGGGCTGAACCGGAACCGGAACCGGAATAGCGTGTGGATCTCATCAGAAATTTCCGCAGATTGAATCTCTCTGTGGAAGTAATTGAAGCCAGCGAAGCAGTGCGCCTCGAGATCATCTCATTCCTGTGCAATTCCAAATCGCGCAGCAGCTCACAGATCTCGAAGTCGATTGCCAGAACCTCCGTCGCCGAATTCTTCATTCCCCTCTGGCCGGTGAGTATTTTCACCGATAGATCCGTTTTATTCGCGTCTGCTTCATTTACGAGCCGCGAACAAGTGGGATTTAGGCTTAGAACGAGGGAAATTGCTTTCTTTCCCTGATTGGTTCAGATCGGAGGAACTCGATCGGCTTCTCTATTTGATCGGTAATTGTTTACTTGCGAAAAATTTGTTCAGTCGTATACTTGTCATTTACGATAGATTTGCGGAGCTAATCGATTACCAGGTGTGTCTTGTCAAATTGGAGCTTTCAGGGGATGACTTCTGCAAGGAAGTCTCGATAAGAAAGCGTTTTTCTTTTTTGAGGAGAACGAACGGCAGAGGAAGAATTTTCCATTCGCAGGTCAAATCTGTAGAGATCTGAAAAGCTTTGGGCTTCTTCGGATCTCTGGAAGCACTTCCCTGATCTACCACTACAGTTTCTGTAACTAGCGGTAAAGACACACAATGGGGAAAGGAGGAGGTTGCGTCCCTAGCAAAAAACGGCGTCAAGCGACCTCCTCGGAGAAAACCGATGCCGCGAGGGATGCTCCGATCCCCGTCGAAGAAAGGAGCCGAAGCAGCGCCGAGACCGCCACCGCGCCGCCGCCGGCCAAGCTCAAGGTCTTCATCGTGTTCTACTCCATGTACGGCCACGTCGAGAGCCTCGCGAAGAGGATGAAGACCGGGGTGGACGGCATCGAAGGCGTCGAGGGGGTCTTATACCGCGTTCCTGAGACGCTTCCACCGGAGATCCTGGACCAAATGAAGGCTCCACCGAAGGACCCGGACATCCCAGAGATTTCCGCTGCAGAGCTAGTGGAGGCGGATGGTCTCTTGTTCGGGTTCCCGACGAGGTTCGGGAGCATGGCGGCGCAGATGAAGGCATTTTTCGATACCACAGGGCAGTTATGGAGGGAGCAGAAGCTGGCCGGGAAGCCAGCCGGTTTCTTCGTGAGCACTGGAACGCAAGGAGGCGGCCAAGAAACTACTGCGTAAGAGTCTCACTCTTAAATTTCTATTACGTTTCCTACTAATGCAGTGCTTAAAATTATCATCCGTCTCGACGTCTCGTGATTGAGGAAAAAAAGGGATCATGAATATGACCTTTTCATACTATTATATTTCCAGTTACTGCCTAAATGGTTGATGAGGAATATGATTTATTGTTTCATTTTTTGTGATTAAATTCAAGTTCAAGCAGAAATTAGTGATAGTTATGAAAAGGAGTAACATTAGACATCTCCAAAAATGCCATGAAATTAAAAATCTGAGATTACATATGGATAGAACTCGACTGAAGACTACCTCCACCATGTGTTTTAAGATTGTTGTGGAACAAGTATGTAACGAATATAAGCCTTCACCAGGCTGAGAGACAAGGGCTTCGACCCAAGTTTTCCTCCTGAGACATGCTTTAAAATCTCTGAGTGGCTTTCTTTTAGTGCTTTTCATTATTGTGAAAAATATATGGGCGAATTGAGTTTCACACGATTAGATTTTTGATGAGAATGTAATTTTATCTGTTATGCTGCATCCTTTCAGTTTCCTGATTGTCGAGTTGTGCAAGCACGAATCTTTTAATGGAAAAATTGAGAACTCAATCTGGTATACAATAGTGCAGGCTTTCTTTATTTCTTATTGCATGGCTTTTCTTTAGGTGACACTAGATCAGTTGCTATTCTTGGTCGAGAAACTACAGATAAATCTGATTCTGAAATCTGTCAACGCAAAGCTAGGACATTTCATTAGTTTGTTAGTAAATTTACTTTTACATTACAGTTGGACTGCCATAACGCAACTAGCACACCATGGAATGCTCTTCGTTCCCATTGGATACACATTTGGGGCTGGCATGTTCAAGATGGATGAGATTAGAGGTGGCTCCCCGTATGGTGCTGGTGTTTTTGCAGGCGATGGCACTAGAATACCGAGTGACGTTGAGTATGCTTTAGCCGAGCACCAGGGAAGATACATGGCTAATGTAGTCAAGAGTCTGGGACATCATTGATTCTTTTGTGTTGCCAAATCCATTTGTTTCTGCTGTGATTTCCCATGTATCTTCTGATCTCTTCCAATTTTTTCCCAAGAAAGAACCAAATCGTTGAATGTTTTTTTTTTTTTTTAGTTATTCTCCTTGTGAACTTATCAAAACTTGGGTTTTTTTGTCAACGTTTTTATCGGTTCACGTGTATTGGTTGGAACATATATCTTCCATTCATAGCAAAGATAGGGTGATAAGAGCTTCTACTGGCAGTATCTTTCATTTTGCATGGTTGTATTATGGAGTGGATTAGTGTCCTCGACTATGATCAGCTGACTTCTTTGTATGCCTATTTGGTTTTGACTCACCATTGCATTGTTCCTTGGCTCAAGCTCGTGAATCCTTTGCTGTGTAAGTGTGCGCAATTTATTTAATGTATTAACTGTTCCTATAAATAGATTGATCTTTTTTTTTGTGGCAATATTATGTCATTTTTATCTTATAAAATTACTTCTTAAGAATGCCTGTATTTTTTTTATTCACTTAAATGATAATTTATTTATACCACCAATTAGAAATACACACATTCTCTCTCCTAGTAACCTAGTAAAACGATAAAAATTCTATCTCTGAATCTGGTTCTCATGTCATTCAGGGGCTATGTGAAAATCAAGCTAATTTTGTAGAAGTTCAAAGATGGCCTTTGATGTTGCATACATCACTCATCGCGATTGACCTGTTCGACACTAATTCATAATCTGTTTCCGGTCCAAAACAAAAGCAGAGAAAAGGTTAAGAAGTAAAAAAAAAGGCAAAAGGGAAGGAAAAAAAGCCTATCTACGACAGCAAAGAACTTTTATTAATATTGCTCTCTGCAAATCATCACCAAAGCATCACCCTACCTGCAGAAAGAAGAAAAAAGATCACATCTAATTCAGTTTACAGAGGACGTCACATCAAAACTAGTTGACTTTTACGGCAACGGAGCAGGCTGTTGGAGCCATAACAACTTACTGCTTCCATTGGTCAAAATCCCAACACTCTTCCGAATCAACTGAAGTCTTATCAGGATTTAAGTTGCGATCATCAATCATAACCAACAATACCTGAGCGAGACTGCGCTGATAATTGAAGCTCATTACAGCAGCCAAGAGAGAATAAGCTGAAGCACCTTTTGCTACACAGTTATAATCATCAAATGCAAGCTTCAGTCTTCAGTGCATCACCAGCATCCACAGCCGCTGTATGCTCCTCTAATACTGCTTCATTTTTCAGAACAGAATTTGTTTGCAATCTCTGCACACTGTCAACTTCTCTTGCACCCTTCGAGGGTGGATGGCTAGTCTTCACATCCCAGACCTGAAACACAGGAGGGGTAATAGATAATTATCTCACATACAGTTTCCACAAGTTGAACACAGAAAAACAACTTGTCTGCTTCTGAAAGTGTTGGTTTGCCCTTTTATCTAGCATAGAATTCTGACAATCTTCATAAAACTCAAAATCATCAAGAATACATGTGTTGCTTGTGTGTTCCGTGAAGATCTCGAGCATCTGGAGGCCCTGTTCTATCTTCACCTGCACAACAAAATTCATAATATCAAAATCTTAGGTATTCATGCAGAGATATAGATTAATCTCACATGGATATTTATTTACCTCCTGAGTGTCTCGACTGTTGGTAACTGGTTTGTTCTCATTGTTCTCAAGCGTGATATGCTTCAGAGTTCAGAATGCTATTTGGAACATCCTTAATAATATGCCACTTGAAAGGGAAGCACCCAATCCACTTATCACTTTGCCAATAGTCAACAGTCTTGTTAAAATTGACGGGACCAACCAACCATCTCTGCAACACCAACAAATTGCCCGCTCGCATTTACCTGAGTTAATAACAACTCAGTAAGCTGTTATCTAAGAAAAAACAAAAACAGATTTCTTATGTGGAATTCTCATACTTACGGAAAATAAAAATAAAAAGACAGGACAATCGCCATCTTCTTCCTGAGCTTCTTGATATCCCGCATCCAACTTCTTATTTCCATGGAGGGTGCTGGCCCGCACGTTGTGTTTGATACTTTTGTGAATATCATCCTCGCTGTGTGGCTTTATGATAAAGAATTTTACATTGGAGTATTTGTCATAAAAGTCTTGCTAATTGTACTGTTCTGTGTCCAGAGGCACTCTAGTTTGACTCTTGACCAGTCTTTTGATTAATGTAGTGGCTGGCTCTGGAAGAAGCTTGACTAAAACAAATACTTGTTCTCCTTTGGTGAGCAAAATAATAGACCACAATGGTAAGCAAACAGTTTGACTATAACAAATAACAAATATATCTTGAAAAATTAAACATAAATAATGATTGCTAAATGTACGTACCATGCCACGGGCAGTAGGTTGTTGATGCTGATTTCCATTTATTGGCATTATGGCCTGAACTAGCTAGTTGAGAGAGGTCTGCAGGCTGTAGCTGCTCTGGGATGCCCATTGGCATACCATGCTTCAGACGATCGACCACATTCCATCGGTTCCATTTTTTTTTTTAAATTTTTATAATAAGGGTCCTGATAACCTCCATTACATCGTGAAAGCATTTGGCAAATTTTGCTGGCTTGACCTCCATTTGTAACTCCACTGGGTTTCTTAGGTGGATCCAAAGAGATTGAGGTCTGATCAGCACAAAAAGTAGTAGAAGCTTCTTCCTGGTCAGTTGAACTAGTTGGAACATATGACTCAGCAACAGGAACTTGATACTGATAGTGTCGCTCGCCATAAAGTTGGCCGTCATGCATGCCCCATTGTTAGAGCTGCCGACCCATTAGAAGAATAGGCATTGTAAAGATCAAATCCATATACTCGATGCAAGTCACCATAAAAATCCCTCAACTTAAATCTAAATAGAATTTGTTAATATTTAATCAATACCATAAATATTTTTTTAAAAAAAGTTTTACACAGGAGCCAAAATTGAAGTAGATCGAATATAAATAAATTTTGTATTTGTAAAAAATATAAATAAATTTTTTAAAGATATGTCGAAGCTTGTTTAGATTTCAAGTTAATTAAATCAAGAATATCTTTAAATAAATAATATTATATAATTAAATGTTTATTATAAAATAGATAGATGATCTTTTCTTCTAATTTATCTAGTTTATAAATTTTGATCCTTTTACAAACACATAATATTTGTAATTCTTTGATTAGGCTCGGGATGATTACGAATTCTAATTCCTAAAAATTACGAGGAAGATACTGAGTAAATCCAGAAGGAATACAACAGCGATCATTATTGAGTCTGTGGTTTGACTTGTCAGCGCAGATACTGTAATAATTACAATTGGCATGGTAAATTTTTTTTTTCTCTCTCAGTTTTACAAAATGCTTTCCATGTGATACCTACCTAGAAGAGTAGGTAAGGGGCCACGATGCAAGTTGGTGAGGATGGTGTTAATGTGATTCATTCAGTCGACAGATGTAGATGGCTTAACTCATTTAGTAATTAACAATAATATGGCTTGTATTTAAACAGGAAAGAACGGTTGCGCGCCTGTTGCTCGCGTCATTTCGTAATCGCGCCACTTAGGAAAAGACAGCGGATCGAAATCTCCGTCGCTGTCTTTTAAATTGAAAAAAATAAATAAATAAACTCTCGAACTTCATTTCATTTATTCAAAAGGATAATTTTACCGGAAAGGAAATTCACCAGTTTTATGAATTATGAATATTGAATACATAACCAAAAATTATTGAGAGAATTATATATGTATTTGATAATGCAGATAGACAGAGTTCTTTTTGTTTGTTTGATCAGTTTATCAGATAATTTCGCAGTACACTTTTAAAATATTTATTCCATATAAATTTAATCTTGATTTTTTTTTTTCTTTTTTACTACTCCTTCCAAAACTTTAGCAGGTTACCGACGACAGTGGCAGTGGCAAGTGATTAAACTTTTTTGGACCCGCGAGGACGGTTCGAATTAATTCTCTGCTGGCCAAATTGGACTCCTATTTTACTGCAAAAGATGAGAGCAAGATGCCAAAATCCCAGCTCTACTTCGCTTCGCTGAGGAGACCTGTGGTTTCATTGTATATGGAACTGTGAATTTGGATCGTTAGATTGATTCACTTTACCAAATAATTTAAGTAGATTAAATTAAAATTTATTAATCTAAGTATATTACAGATCTAAACATATTGATCCATATGAGTCACGGATTAAGACAGATCAACTAGTGATGAACTTAGGTTGACTTATAGATTGAAAAAATTAAAAATTTTATTTTTCAAATGAGACACAATAGTATAGCATATTAAGTCTAAAACAGAGTTATTTTGTGCTTAAAAAAATATATACAGTTTTTAACCATGATAGTTAATAAAAATGAATGTATGAGAAAATAAAATCTTTAAATATTTTTTATACTTTTTGAATCCAATTGCAGAGGGTGAAAAAAAGATTGATAGAGAAGAGAGACCGAAAGAGATTTCATTATTAGAAAACAACTAACTAAATATTTAAATAAAAGAAAAAAATAAAATACTAAATATACAATACACTCTACACTATTAAAAGCTATTAAAAGAGCAGCTGAAATATTAAGATGACTTTATTATGCACTATAAAAGTATTAAATAGTTATAAATTAAATTTGATAATGATAAAAAAAAAATAATATAGACCCATCTAATTTGAAATCCACCTTAGATTGAATTGAATTGAGAATTTTTTAACCTGCTAAAATAGTAAACTAATTCACCTCTATCTATTAAATGTTAGATTTACTATCAATGGACTCACTACCTTACTATAGATCAGTACGTATGATCATTCTTTGTGACAAAAGATAATTATGTTTGCCCCTAACATTCTTTACTATCGGTCCCACCGTGATAATAAAAAGAGTTAAATTCACATGGAGGTTATACTCGAATAATTAGCTAGTAAAGTTATAGGTCATCTAAGTTTGGATAAAAAATTTAGATTCGCTTTAAAATTGACTTTTACTATTTTTTAGGGTAAAGAGACTAAATTTGACCACACTAATTGCACACTCGGGCAAGCAACCGAGTTACGGTAGCTCCGTAGCAGTCACAATCTTATCCTTCGTCTTCCATCTTTCTGTAAATTATTCGCCTCAAAATAATTGAAAGACCGAGTCATTACTAGGTCAGCCCACAGTTTGTGCATGGTTTTCTGATTACTTCAACTCTTTAGATACCTTGTTCCCTTTTCGTTCGAGTAGCCAAAGCTCATGTGCTCTTGCAGGGATCATGCAATCTTGGTGGACACGTCTGCTGGAAATCATGGGAAATTGTTGGCCCAAGGCAAACCCCTCCACGAGAAGAGTCTCTTCCTCTCTAAAGCAAGGTGAGTACTTCTTTGGTTATGATTCTGAACACTAATCGACTTTCTCGATTCAGAATTGGTTCGTTTTTATTAGAATCTCCGCAAGTTCAAAGTCCAAGAGCGGAAAAGGAGAAGGAGAATAGCAAGTTGCCATCGAACGCAAAGGAGGTCGAGGACTTGAGGAAGGAAGCTGCAGGGAATCCTCTGGTATCGTTCACTTTCAGTGAACTCGAGTTTATTACTGAAAATTTCAAGTCGGAGAACGTTTTGGGAATCGGAGGCTTTGGGTATGTGTACAGAGGATGCATTACTGAGAATGTTAAGAAGGGGCTTCAACCTGTGCAAGTGGCTGTGAAGGTTCATGATGCCGATAACAGTTTCCAGGGTCACAGAGAGTGGCTGGTAGACATAAAAGAACTCTTCCTAGTCATTTTCAACTTAATTTCCTGCGATATTTCCAATCGTTTCGATTGATGTTAACTGGGCTTAAGACTGGTTTTTGATGTGTTTAGGCTGAGGTTATATTCCTTGGGCAGCTTTCGCATCCGAATTTAGTGAAATTAATCGGATACTGCTGCGAAGACGAACACCGAGTTTTGGTATATGAGTTCATGGCAAGGGGGAGTGTGGAATCTCATCTCTTCGCTAGTAATTTGTTCCTTCTCAGAAATTTCCAACTTATCTTTATCTTTTAGTAAGCCTGTTTTTATTTGGTGCAAGAACCATCATCCTTCACAACATCAATTTCCTTATCCTTAATTTCTTACTATTTTAACTGGTTTGTATACCTAAAGAACTGTTATCTGTTCTTATCCAATTCGACAATTCTGATTGATACCTGTTCACTTTTTGTAATATTCATTTAACCTGGAGAAAAACTTTTGGTTAAACAAAATCTCTGTGCAATCAGTTTTTTTTTGCTTGTATTATTTGTTTAACTGTTTAAAAACATCAACAAAATAGATTCACAAGAGCAGTAATTTTCCATCTTTTGACATTGAAAAGAAAGTTCATCAGTTCCATTTAACAGGAGTGCCTGTCTGCCTTCCTTGGGCTATCAGAATGAAGATTGCATTTGATGCTGCAAAAGGGCTTGCTTTCCTCCATCATGAGGCTGAAAAGCCAGTCATATACCGCGATTTTAAAACTTCAAATATTCTTTTAGACCAGGTTAGTCTTCTCAAATTCTTTGATACCATTGCTACATCTTCTCAATGAACACAGCAGCACAGGATTTTTTCGGCGAGATAGATATTAATCATAAACTTTTTTTCTCACCCTTCCTACGCTTAGGCCTACAACGCAAAGCTTTCAGATTTTGGTCTTGCAAAAAATGGTCCAGTAGGAGATCTATCGCATGTTTCAACTAGAATAATGGGGACGTATGGCTATGCAGCACCAGAATATTTGAAAACAGGTACATGAAACTTTAGATCGAAACAAACAGTACTTCTAAGAAACTCTATGAAGGCCACCTTTAGAGCCATTAATCTAAACCATTGGCCAATTGGTGATCTAGAGAGTGAATACTGCTTTAAACATCTTACAAATGTGCTTGTTTGCGAAGTAGAATTGAAGTAGCTGATGATGTTTTTGATCAGGTTTATCCTAAAAACTCTTCATGTTTGTAGGCCATCTGACTGCGATGAGCGATGTCTACAGCTTCGGAGTCGTCCTACTCGAGTTCCTAACAGGGAAGAAGTCAATGGACCGGTCTCGGCCAGTGCGTCAGCAAGCTCTGGTGGATTGGGTTATGCCATATCTGACCCCAAAGAGGAGGGTGCTGGCTGTTGTTGATCCCAGGTTGGGCAAAGACTACCCTGAGAAAGCTGCTCAAAAAGTAGGAAGCTTGGCCTACCACTGCCTCAACCACAACCCCAAGGCCAGGCCTCTGATGAGGGATGTAGTGGCCTACTTGGAACCTCTTCAGCTACTTGTTTGATCATGTAATGCGTGTTATTTCCGTCTTCGTGTCCAGTGTAAAACGTGTGTCTGTATTGGATACTGCCGATCTAGCACTCAAGAAGTATATCTTGTTCTTAGATAGTGCACACGCGCGCACGCAGTTTTGTCAAATGTGGCAGCAGCCCACATGCATAAACAACGAGTCAACGACTCAATAAAGGAACGAAGAAAATTGTCAAGTGGAAAAGCAACGATCCACCCCATCAGTTTCCTTCTTTTGCTAAAATAAAAATAAAAAATTTAAACAGGGGGAACTGTCTAATCTTTGTGCGGTTCCAACGATTAGCGGAACGCCGAGTTTTGCTGAAGAAGCGGCGGCGGCTCCACGTCGGAGAGGCTGCTGTCGGCCATCGACTGAGATATCTCCTCAGCAGAGAATGATATGCTGCCAATTTATGTTTTTCTCGAGATCAGTGGATGTCTTGTTCGTTATAATTACACGGAAAACTCAATCTTTACTGTGTTATTGTGCTTGGACTGAGTTCGTTCATCTAACCGCGAATCGTCTTCCAGCATGATTTTCATCTTCCTAATCACCTGAAATGCAAAATAGAAAAATACAATAAAAGTCTTATTTCATATAGATCTTTTTACATTATTGAAATCTATCCTTAATATATCATCATCTATATTTAAATAAATTTTATCTTATTTAATTGTTACTAATTAAGTCTTTTTTTTATATTCCTCTTCGATGTTTAATGTGTATATTTGTTATAGTTTTATATCGTCTAACTGGAGTATTTATTGGTTATCTAAGTACATGTCTGTACCACCTTAAATATAGTTTTTGGAGTTTTCTCTCAATAGATATAATTTTAACTTTCTCTCTAATACTCTCATTTCTTATTTTGTCTATCCTTGTATGTCCACACATCCATCTTAATATTCTAATCTCTACAAATCTCATTTTCTACTTATGTGCTCGAGTCGTAGGCCAACATTCAATTTCATATAATATAACAGGTATAACCGCTGTTTTATAAAATTTTTCTTTAAGTTTTAAAGGTATTTTACAATTACATAAAACATCCAATACTCTCCTCCATTTCAACCATTTTACTTGTATTCTATATAAAATATCTCTCTTAATTTCTTCATCATCTTGCAAAAATGATCGTAAATACTTAAAACTCTCAGTTCCAGATAACTTGTCATTTTCTATCTTAACATTTGTCTTATTACGTCTAATATTGCTAAACTTAAACTTCATATATTTTCGTTATTCTACTAAGCCCAAAATCTTTCACTTTTATTATTTCTTTCTAAGATTCTAATTTAACATTCACTCTTTTACATGTCTCATCTATCAAAATAATATCATCTAAAAATAACATGTACCACAGTACTATATTTTGAATGCGTCCAATGAGTTCATCTATAAGTAGTGTAAAAAGATAAAAACTTAGAGTTGATCATTAATATAACATGTAATCCTATCTTTATTAGAAATGCTTCAATTAATCCACCTAAAATTTCATTATAGTCGTTATTTTTTCATATATATTCTTAATTAGTTTAATATAAGCTACACTAACACTCCTCTTTTCTAGAATTCTCTATATAATTTCTCTTGAAACTCTATTATAAGTTTTTTTTTCAGTCAATGAATATCATATGTAGGTCTTATTTTTGTTTCTAATATTTTTCAATTAGTTGCTTGAGAAGATGTATAATTTTTATTGTCGACCTTTCAGGTATGAGTCTAAATTAATTTTCGATAACAATGGTCTCATTTCTTAATCTTTTTTATATTATTTTTTTTTCAAAATTTTATACTATAACTCATTAGTTTAATAATCATATAGTTTACACAATTTTATATATCCCCTTATTTTTATATAAGAGAATTAACGTATTTACTTTCTATTGATCAAATAGTTTTTTTATTTTTAATATTATGAAATAATTTTATAAATCATTTAATACCTTATAAAATTTCATTATAAATTAAAATGGACGAAGACACGTATAATAAACGTACGAGCACTATTTTGATAACTTTGAAATTATTTAAAAAAAAAAAAACTCACCTTGATGCTTGCTCAAGAGAAAAAAATTTAAGTTTATTTTATTAATGTTGATTTTGTGCGAGAATCCTCTTTACCTTGTGCTCATCACAAGCAGCGGAAACCAGAGAAACTCGCATCGTAGTTGGAGCCTTAATGGGAATCTGTTTTTTCTCGTATTTAATCAGCTCTATGTTCTCGCCAATAGAACATCATGGAAGTCTCAGTATATTATAAAATGAAATAGAAGCAAAAAAAGAAAAAAAACAGGTTTTGGTAAATATTGAATTGCAACTTGGAGAGAAGAAAAAAAAATTAATGGAAGATGAGGAATAAATAGCACAGTATAGACAAAGCAAAAAAAAAAAAAAAGACAGAAAATGATTGGATTCTGGCTAGCTGTAGCTATTCATGTTTGCTTCTTTCACGCATGCTGTTCCAAAATGATTGATTGATGTTGGCACTTTCTGAGACTTGTCATCAGATTGGGGAAGCCATTTGCTCGATCAGCTACGAAGTGTACTGCCTTATGGAGTACTCCAAAACCTGGCGGCTGGGGCAGATCATCTCCTTCACTTTGGTCCCACTCTTGTAGATTTTGAAAGTGGGGAATGTCCTCACGTTCTCCACCTTGGCGATGACTGGTATTGCACTTACATCAACCTACCAAAGGGCAAAAGATTATGCATTTGTAGATCGAGTGTGTGTGAAGAGAAGTTGAAGGAAAAGCTGGTTAATTACCTTTAGAAAGTTCACAGATGGAAATCTTTTGCACAGAGTATCCACGAATGGGGTGATCTGGTTGCAGTTATGGTTGGGTGCCACCATGAAAAACACAACAGACACTCCTGAACAGATTCAGTGAGAATAAGGAAGCATAGAGAACAAATAATAACTTGTGCAAGGATAACATTTGTACTGTAAAAGACAAGAGGGAACAAAAAGTTCCATTCGTAACATCCTCTATATATTGGGTGAAGTTAACTTTCTTTCAAACTCTACTGCCGCATCCCCTAGGAAATCAGAAAACCGCTTATTCTTCCTTCTCGAGCTATTTAACTAATAGCATCCATGACGATCAATGCCTCTTTATGATATGACTGAGTTAATGTAGAACTTGAATTTGTAAGAAGCAGAGAATACCAATAATACAAGATGATTATAGAAATTAGTTGGGGGATGCAACATCTCACCAGGCAAACTTATGGCTTGTTGAAAGTGCTCAAATCCCACAATTTCCTCAACCTCCCCACCAAACTTCATATTCGAGACTTCCTCCCCTCGAGAGGTTTTTAGTGCAACTTGAGCATGAAAGAGGGCTTCTGCAACCTCAATATCACCAGGGAGCTGCTTTCTGAGAGCCTCATAGTCTGTAACAGCCTCACTCCACCTCTCAAGCTAACAACCACAAAGATCAACAAGAACATCATTGGAAGTCATCTAATAAATTCTTTGCTATCAGAATAAAAATGGAAGTAAAATGTATCACCTCAGTGTATGAGGCAGCACGCCTAAGAAGGGCTTTTGTGTAGTTAGCTTGAATGCTAAGAGCTTTGCCGCAATCCTCAACAGCCTTGTCCCACTGTCCAAGTTTGGACCAGCAAGCAGCTCGATTGCAGTACAAAACGGGGTTTGCAGGGTCATACTTGAGTCCTTCCCCATAAGCTAAGTTTGCTTCTGCAATCTTTCCCGAGTTAAAGAGTTCATTGCCTAATGATCGTGCTCTAGATACCGCTCTAGTGTTGTTCAATACGGTATATATCTCCATATTTCTGGGATCTATCTGCTTGGCTTTTTGAGCAGCAGTAACTGCATTTTCAAACCTGAAAATTATTCACTAGTCATTCTCACTGACCTCCAAAAAAGATAAACACAGTCTTACTACTTCATACAGCATTTTTAAGCCTCACCTTCCTTGAGCCATATCAACTTGGGCGCTGACAACATACAAGTAAGAATTTGATAACATTCCAAAGAACTTGGTGCTTGAGGACTGTGAAGATAAGCTCTCGAGCTTGAATGCATTGGACATGACAAGATCAGCTTCCTCAAGTTGATGGATTCGAAGATGTGCTTCAGCTTTTGAAGCCATAACCTGCAATTGTGGACTTAGTGAGAATACATTTTCTCTTATTGTAACTTTAACTAAACATCTAAACTAATAAAGTTAAATGCTAGCTATGAATTTACCAATGAAGAAGCATTTGCTCCTTCAGTAATGGAAGCATCACTCTCCTTGAGTGCACTCTTCCAATCTCCAACCTTCCGGGCTTCTGCACACATGTCCAAATGCCTCTCCACTGCTTGCAACTTCCTAAATTCAACTGGATCTGGCTGTGGGCCAGCCAACAAAAGATGTTTCCGAGCATTCTCAATTTGTCCTAAGCTGTCAACCAAAATAAGCAATTTGAACAGAAGAACCTATATTCCAGAATCTCTCAACAAGAGATGTTTCTGAGCATTCTTGACTTGTCCTAAGCTGTTAGCCAAGATAAGCAGTTTGAATAGAAGAACATACATTCCAGAATCTCTCAAACCTAATTTATCTGAATCTATTGTTAGAGATTTAACTCAACATATTGGCTAGAAATCCAGATAAAACATGATTTATCACAAACCCAAAGGACAACTAATGAAGCGCCACTGGGATCATTGTTAAAACTCAAAGAGTAACAAAAGAAAACTAATAAAGCCTAAAACATAATGAGTAAAATAAAACTGCAGGTTTTTCTTTTTTTTCTAAGTTCTTGAGTCCATATAAAAAGGATAAATGGATGAAGCACTCGAAGTACAATCCTTTATTTGTGATAAAAAAAAATATTTGTAGCAGTCAGGTGATCTACTAATCAGAGTAAAAAAAAAGACAGATAACCATGCCTAGAACTCAATTAATCATAGACATGCAGCACGCAGCAACATTTGTACATCACAATAATAATATGCTGTTTCTTTTTCTTACTAAGCAACATGAGAAAGCTTTAATAACTACAATCAACAACATTCCTAACCCATAGTCCAAATTTATAAGTCTTAACAGAAGAATGGGCAACAAATATATGAATCCTAATTTGTTTGATGCTGCTCAGTGCTCACAATTCTATAAAGCTAACTTACCATATAAAATGTAAACCAAGATTATCTCTTTTATAAATTCAGAATAGTTATTCGTCAATATGAATTAGTGTACATATCCATGTATGAACGTGAGATGCCGCTGCAAATCTGAATAACAAATATAAACAGCCACAAAAGCATAAAGCAACTTGAGGGAAGGAAAAACAACCGCTTTGATCCGAACAAAATTTGATAAAATAAATAATGATTTCAAGCTATAGTTACTCTTTGTACTAAAAGCATTCATATACAAACTACTGATCATAGTTAATAAAAACCAAGCCACTAGCATGAAGTAAAGGAATCATCTACAATTCAACATCGCCAATATCTCAGCTTAGGACTATGAACTGGTAGCTAATCAATTAACATACTTGTAAATTGTGGCTTTGAAGGATGAATGGAACAGTTTAAAGTGTTCGAACCTTATAAGCAATGATGCTAGCCTCTGGTGAGCGCGCCCAAATGCTGGATCCAAAAGTAATGCCTCTTCGCACTCCTTTACAGCCTCCCCTAACCTCCGGAGGCCTGTCAGCGCCGCAGCACGGTTGCTTCGGCAGGCGGCATTATCCGGGCACAATGCGATTGCCCTGTCGTAAAGTTTCAAAGCCTCCGTGAAGTTCCCTTTCCTATACTGTTCATTGCCCACGCTTTTTACCTCCTCCGAATCAATGCTGAACATCGCCCTTCTCACTGCAGGATCCATGCCATTGCAAGAGGCCACTTCCATTGGCTTCCCACTGCTTGCAACGCTGGTTCCACCCCTCACTATGTTCCCATGGCCATAGTTCCCAGATCCGGATCCTAGCGTGTCGGTTCTCGCTGCACTCCGGCTCATCATGACCGTCTTGCCAATCTTCCCCGATGGGCATATATTCCCTGCCGGTAGAATATTAGTAATCGGAGAACTCGCAGAGGAACTGCTACCAGACCCAGAACCGGCGGAGAAGCTGGGCGAAAAGCTTCCGCCGGCGTAGATAAGTGGGACAGAGCCAGAACGACGGTGCCCTGGCTTGGAACTCTTGCTGTCCATCGCACCGGGAATGGGATCATTTGGGCCAAAGATGAGCTCACCGGAGTGAGAGCGTCTCCCGTCGAGGCCAGGATCGTTTTTTTTGGAGTCCGCGAGAGGAGAGAGCTTCCCCGAGACCGAGATGGAGGAGCCGGAGCTGCTGCTGCTGCTGGTAGTGTTGCCACTGGTGGTGGGACGTGTTGGGCGATGTGAGGCATGTGAGCTAAGGATAGGGAAGTCCTTGAAATCAGGTTTGTTTGCCTCCACACTTAAAGCCGAGTGGAATTGGTCCGAAACGGAGTCCAACGAGTGCATCTTCTGTGTGCTGGCGGCGGAGGCGCCGACGTGGTTGGACATTTTTGCTACAGGTCGCTTCCAGGAGCTCCAAAGACTGCAACTTTTGCAGATAAGCTGATGCTAGAAGGCGGCCTGGTCGGTTCGAAGAGAGGAAGAGATCGGGAACGACTGGATCTGGGGAGGTTAAAGGGCACGAGCGGATGAAGACATAGAAGAACGGGAACAGGTTATTAAAAAAAAATCCCTATTTTCCGTGAAAACAAACAAACAAAAAATCAAATGAGAAGATGGGGATTCAGTGATGCAAAGAATGAATCGAATGGAAAGAAGAAATGAGGGCAGATCTTGAGATCTAAACGACGAAGAAGGAGAAGAACTCTCTCTTCGCCACTTTAATGTTCCCCTCTTACCCCACCTGATGCATCACGAGAATCCCCGCCCCTTGTCTCTCGACTCCTTGCAAAGAAGAAGCAGCAGCCCAAGCGGAAGGTAAGTTCACTACCGGTGACCACTGGCTCAATACGATGGATGCAAATTATCAAATTCCGAAGATATTCTCACTCATACTATAAAATCGGGCGAGGCCCGTGAGACATTTAGGTAAATAGAAGGGGCATCATAGTAAAATCACGACCCGTGATCTTGCAGCTGGCCATGTGACTGGTGGCTTGCCAACGAAGGTTAAGCGAACTTGCCAGCTAAGCAGCGTCGACGTATCACCCGGTCATCGGACCGCGAGTAGCTACACTCCGAAACATTAGTAGCTACCCTCCTAAACATCCTGCATTTTTTAATATATATATAAACACTCTAACTTAGCCATTTTCACTTTGACCGGTGTTGTATGAACGATGAACACTATAACTTAGCTTTTGAATCCATCAGGATCACCCTCAATTAGCTAGACTATAGCCACTATGACCGTGACTGCTAGTAGCCATAATGTGGTCGGATTCTGACCATAATCAAGTTGTGATTCGATTGGACTTTGATGAGACCACAATCGAATTGCAGTCGAAATCTGACCCAACGGAAATGACAATGGCAAGCGAAGTTGTGGAGAACTGTGCATTTCTTGCACAGGATTGCTTAGTGTGAGTTGCACAACGTGTATATGTACATATATATATGTTGCGCGACAGATATTTATGCGTCCGTGCGTGAACAGATATCTGTGCGTGATTGAAAATGCACAGTACTTTATCAAAACTGTATGCTCAGATGACATTAGAGACCCTAACAGGTTCATGAGATGTGCGTGTGCGCGCCCGTGCATGATGCTGTAGTCGGCAATCATTCGATGCTTGATTTTTTTGGTGTTGATGGCGATTATACTATATTCCAATCATTGAACCCTAAGGAACGTCAGTGCTATTCGATTACAGTCGAAATCCGATCAAATTACAGTCGCTGGTAGTCGAAATTGGATGGATTTTGGCCGAATCACAGTTGGAATTTGGTCGAGGTCGAGTTAGAATTAGAGTTCGGCTGAATCGCAGCCGGAATCCGACAGTAATTCAATCAAAATCCGATGGTGTGAAGCCGAGGACCAACAGTGAGAACAAAAGTTACTATTCATTTCTCAATGTCGCATAGCAATCGGGCACCTAAAGAGATTAAAACCGTGTGTGTATATATAATTTTGATAGCCTGAGCATTTGATTCTTGCGCAACTGGGCATACCGATGAGAAAGGCATAGTGACATCATGCAATGTCATCATTTCTCATGCTCGTCGATTGTAGTTGGGCCTAAATTCGATGCAAGCCTAACCGCTGTTTGATTTTGACCACGATTTAATTGATCAATTTTGTCTGCCAATGAGCGCGGTGCTAGCGGCTACGATTTGATTAAAATCTGATCAATTTTAGCCACCAATGATTGCAGTGCTAATAGCCACGATTCGACCATGATCGGACAATACCAATGTCTCATAGGGTTTAGAGGTTGGACTATAGTGTCACCGTGGAAGAAATCGATTGTCGATCGTGACATCACACGACGTCATACACAGGTGTGTATATATATATATATAGAGAGAGAGAGAGAAATTTGTTAAGAATATTGGGAATATAATCAAAGTTCCACATTGGTAAGACATGTAAAAGATCA
>JBAMHZ010000077.1:7447-24217 GCA_037177395.1 Alpinia galanga
CTTGTCTTTACAATTTTTTCCTTCCCCCCCAACTCTCCAGTTCTACCATGACCAAATTGTGAATTCTCATTTTTTTTAATTTTTTGCTACAAAAAGAAATAAAAAAAAAAGACAGCCCGGTGCACAAAGCTCTCGTCATGTGGGATTCCGGGAAAGATTCTATTGTACACAACTTTATCTTGCTTTTTGTAAGAAACTGTTTCGGGACTTGAACTCGTAATCTCTAGGTCACAAGGCAATAACTTTACCATTGCGCCAAAGCTCCCCTTCTAGCTACAAAAAGAAATATGGGGAAAAAATTATTTTGAACATGGAAGAATTGGAAATGTCAATAGACAAAGGTATGTTGCATAACTTCAAAGAAGAGCAAAGAGGTAGCTTAAAGGATGAAGGGTTGTTTAATTCCAACTAGATTTAGTGATTGCTATTTGCCATATAGCCAAAGCAAAAAAATTGTGTTGGTAGGAGAAGGAAAGATATGATATTCATATTAAGATGAGTTTCAAAAACCTAAGTTTTTAAGAGATGTGAAAACAATAATTTGGAAACATAAGCAACCATCCTGTGAATTCAGACAAGAAATACAATTATGGAAATATTGCAGAGATGAGAATTTTTTTATTTCCATTCTGCATTGAGTTGGTCCAAACAGTTTCATTACCTTTCCAATTTGAAATAATTGAAAGGACAACTTACCATGTAGCATAGATTGCAATTGATGTCATGTATGATTAGGAACAATACGAAGCTAAAGGCGAGTACCATTAACTGCTCTCAAAAAACCTTCTCAGTATATGCACTGATAACTTGGTGACCTCACCTCCCTCCTGTACAGTAGTTCAATTTCCCTGGATGCATGCACTTTTTCAAATAAGATGAATCTTAGCATACTTAAGTCATATGCACACATAAACTAATGGTACTGAAGATCAGGAATCAGGTAGTCACCCTGCATCATTTGTATAAATCACATAAACATGTATTGGTGGATGATAGATCTTAAACCTTTATTTTTCACCTGAATACAGAAAACATAGTATCTATCCTTGATATATGCAGCCATTTATTTTTAATCTCTCTATATTATTATGTACAAAACAACTAAAATTAGAATAGGACACAGTAGAATATCTCCTTCTATTGACTAATGAGACAATGCACCACGAGTTGCACTACTAGACTAATATCTGTATGATTAAGTAGCAGATTGTATTGCCGTTTACTCAGTTAACAAAAAAGAAGATACGCATGGAAAGTAAAAGCTTTTACAGTCCAATGAATATATAATTATCAGATTATACATCTCATGTGAATATATATCTATTTGATTATGATAAAAATACAAGCCATTTATACACATTCTATTTCCACTATCTATTCCCCTTGTACCTTGTTGGTTGGTGGCAAGAACACAGAATCACCAGAACATACCTTCCTGAAGAGTAAAACAAGAACCAAAATTTCCACAACAGTGATAAGTCAAAATAATAAAAAGATGCATAATCTTAACCTTTAAAATCATCCATATAGTGAATTTTCTTAGAAACTTGAAATGAGCAATGCGCACAAACATGGTCCTTTAATCCAGCACCATGTTTTTTTTAAAACAAACAGACAAGTCACTGCCGGGTAAAATAATTGACATTCATACAACTAACATCAAGAACATTTTTCAATTAATATGGGCTCATTTGAATAATATTCTCTATTATGACTGTAGAGATGGAAACACTTGCAGAAAGTATTTTGGGATTTAATAGAAGGAGATGAAATTATGAAATTGTACACATCACAACTCATGGTTGTACCAAATTTGTGGGTACAAATCACTGGTTTGATGGTTGAGCACTTGTCTGCCACAACTGACAAAAATAAGACTACTTAATGCAAAAAAGGTAATCTTTTTTTTTGAATAGCTGCAAGGAAAGTTCAAGGCTTGAAGCATTATGGATGAAACATGATGATGATCGCTTCTCGTTGTTGCTGTAGTAATTGTTTAGCAAAAAGGAAAAAAAAACTGCAACTATGCTTGAAAAAGAACAATGCGAAGTCTCATGACTATCCACGTTCACGCTCAGGGTATTATCGTCACAACCATTAACTAAGACATTGTACAAACACGAACAGAAAGATGCAGTCAGGCTTACAGAGTATTCTCTTGAGGGAAAATCAAAAGCAGAGGTAATTGTTTCATTCAAAAATTTATCAGACTTTTCATTTCATGCGATATCTCATAATGATAAATGAACTTTTGTCCCGAACATCAAGTAAAAAAGATTTCTTTCTTTTTTGTAAAGAGTTGTACGTCGAGGAGACGACAGACAATTCTAACAACAAAAATTACGCACTTGCGCAATAAGCACGCAAACACAAACAAAACAGGGAAGCAGGAACGAGAGACAACCTCGGCGCCATCAACCAACAGGCAACGGACCAATATCACCGGATCTGAGACCCCGTGCGATCTCGTCGGCAATCATCAAACAGGTGGACACCCACCCGTTGAGAACTGCCCAAATCGTGTTCATCACGTGTATGGCCAAGCTCCACGGCATGGCCATCAATGTCAGCCAAAAACCCTAGCCTCTTTACCCTTCTGCGATATCAGATTATAAGATGGAACCCAACAAGTACCTAAAACCCAATACACGTCATAAACCGTAGACATTCGAAACGAAGAGAAAAATAAATCTGAATAAGAAAATGATCGCTGACCTGGAAGAAAAAAAAAAATCAATCCTTAAGTTTGTCCTTCAACATGCAAACCACTCTTGCTGACGAAAAATAAATTTTTCGTTAAAAAAAGGGAAGCCAAGAAAGCTCGGTGGAGGGGTCGTCGAAGCAATGGATCGCCTTTTTTCCACTTCTAAAATTTCTCAGTGGCCAACATTCTGAGAAGCTGAGTTCACAAGACCAATTCATCGGCGAGGATCGTTTTAAGCAAAGTAGGTGGTTGGCTACAAAATCGGAGGCGTTGATTTCCTAGAATTAGACCCTGTTTGAAAATATATTTTTTAAAATAATTTTGTTTTTAACGAATATAAAATTCTAATATATTTTTAAAAAATATTCTCTAGACTTTTATTCAGTGTGTGAATATCTTTATTATTTACTTATGTATTATAGTTTAATTTTTAAACTTAAGCCAATTAGATAGTAAATAAGAAGGTACTAATATTTATATATATTCATAGATAAATTGTACATGATAATATTTTTAAATATAAAATTTTGTGCGGCATAAATTTCAACAGATTTTTTAAAATAAAAAATTATATAATGGTAAAAAATAGCTCTTACATTGCGTCTTTTTTTTTAATTATAAAATAATATAAGTACATTTAATTTAAGGCATTTTAGAGATAATATTTACGTTACTTTAGCTAAATGTATTATAGTAAAAATGTATTTTAAAATATAATATATATTTTTTTTAGTTGACATTAGGTATCTAACCCGTAAACCTGACTAATCCTAGGGTGACTGATCTAGTCCTACGAAAATTTTCCATCAGCCACCTGAATAAATTAAAAAATATGAGTGACGAGCGATTCACTAGTCCAGCGCCCTTTGACGTGCATTTCATTTGGAGGATAAATAGTAGTTAAAGTTCAAATTGCAGATTTTTAATTTTACACTGTGCTATGCTCTAAGGTAAAATATAACATATTAAAGAATAATCAAGTGGCTAATGATTATTAACATAATAAATTATAATAATTAGATACAAATTAGCTTCCTTCGTAAATAATAATTTCTAATGAGATGTAAAGTATTGTTTTTTTTCCAGAAATTAAGATTCTGAAAATTTAAGATGCCAAGACCCTTTAAATTCCGGTCTTGGATGTAAAAAAGACCAAGGTGTAGCATGCACCAAAGATAGGTGTAACCTAGACAGTCAGTGCTAAATTACCTAAACCTACGAATTGAATCTTTACTCACAAACGCAAAACAACTTTCAAAATATTGTCAACAAAATATGCCTGCTAACGAATTTCCAAAAATTGAAAAACTTTATGACAAGAATAAAGTAACTGAACATGATGTTGTGATGGCTGGAGGAACTCGCAAGTATCAGAACTTTCAAAATTGTAATCGATACACGAGTTTCCTTTCCTTTCAATTCATGGTATTGAATTTATACATGTCTTTATTCCAGTTTCACATCTTAGAAGTAACAAACATAATTGTTGTTTCCATTTGCCAATTTCAGACATTCCAGTTCGATTTATATTCAGTTAACAAATACCACATTGATGATATCTGTAAATTTCTCCTTGATTGTTGCTTTGATGCCACTGCCTATAGAATCTGGCCCACTGTATCTCACGCTGCAATCCCCACCATCTACAGAAACCACTTCTACGCTACCTCCGTAGTTTCTGATAGCAGGCCTTAATATTTCCAAATGATTATTTACTGCCTGATGTGAGACATGAATAGCAAAAAATCAGCACCCGCCAATTATTTGTTCACTTATCATTTTCTTTCCCTTTTACAAAAGTTACTACCTACCTCAACAGTTGTTTCGATATTGGCCTCCTCAACTTGCTGGATATCCTTGACTGCTTCGCCAAACTTTTCCTTTAGAACTCGTTCGATGCCCATCTTCATGGTTGTTGTTGAGCTAGGACAGCTTCCACAGGCTCCTGTTATTGTTCAAAGAAACAAATGCTAGTTGAGAGAATAGAAGATGACTGCTTTTAATGAAAAAGGATACCATTTATTTATCACATGCACAGGATTGGTGTTTAAAATAAGAGCAACTATTAATTACTCCTGCATATCACACAGGATAAGAGGTGGAAAATGGAGAAGAAAACCAAACTGACCTGAATGTTTCAAGTTAGAATTCACAATCAACACATTTTTGATAAAACAGACAAAAGAGATCCAAAAGAGTCATGAACAATGCAGGTCAAGTTTTGGGTTTTGTGGACATTCTTGATTTCTGTCTCTAAGTACAGTTGAGTTCTAGAATTTTTTTAAAAAATTAATTTCTCACTATCTATCAAAGAATTTTCATATTTTATGATGCTTTTTAATTTTTTCTTTTAAAATTAAACTTTTGTATACTTGTTTCATATATATTCTATGTAAAAAAAAATTCAATGGTTACAAGAGGAATTCTTTAAATTTTAAATTAATAGAATGGGATAAGTCCACATTTTTTTGTTTTTATTTACTTTTTGGATCAGTTATGGGGCTAGTCCAATGTTCATAGATGTGTGAGCTTACTAGAAAAGATAACACCAACAATGCAACTATCTATGGCAATGTGTTATAGCTTCAAGAAATGATAAAACGAGAACAAACATACAATTATTAGTAATATATCCTAGAGAGAGAATCCATCTAGGCCAATCCCAAATTCCTATGACTAACATAGCTTATAATGATGATAACAAAAGATGCAACTCAAAGTTAATCATCTGATATGCAATGCCGCAGCAACGAAAAACCTGATTTTTTAGGCCTGATTAGCCATTACGTTTGTATTCCTTGGTAGCCAGATTTGTCTGATTTTATGCTCTCATGTATAGGATTATATGGAATTAACTCATAAAGCAATTCAAAACCAACCATAAATCCTTGTAGCACAAAAAAAAAAAATATATTGCTAGATGAATAGGGTATTGCTGAAAGAAAACAAAACTATTATAAGATAATAAAGAAGCTAAGAGTAGCCCATGATCATCGTGCAAGCGGCTGAAACAATGCTCCTAGTTTATAATAAGAGTTCCTACAATGATCCATCTGAACCTTTAGGTGGAGTCTTACAAAAAGAAAAACTTTCAATTCTAGTTTTTTGCTTTCACACAATAACTCAACTAGAGTTCAGAAACATGTAACTCTCAATTTCTGGAATCATAACAATAAAAGACATATCTGGAAGTTAATTGAACAACGATGTCAATTCATTATTATTATAAATGCAACATTGAAGGCACAGTAAATAGGAGGTACCTATATCAAATCATTAAAATGCAATAGGTTGTACTTAACATGGACCCAAATGTGTGAGACGAACACAAAGAACCAATGAATTTTGTCGGTCATGTCTATAATATGTTTTTAACATTTCTTCATTCTGCTGATCGTCTCCGGAACCTTGCTATAGGATTAGAACCATCAATATGATATACCACCTTGGCTTCTTACATCTAAATAATCAGGTGTCAGGTAACATCATGATCTTCATTTTCATGTAGTGGTGGCATTATTGGCCAATGCATTCTTGCACTAGTTAATTTGGTCAGCATTCAGCGCCCCTTGCGTCTCTGTCGGTACTAGTAGTCCAGTGTCCAGTTTGCCTACTGCTGGTTTGCCTAGCACACTACAATGGGTCAAACAAAGGGCTTCCGATGAATGCCTTTTCCATTGATACCACAACAAAGCAGAAGTTCAAGCAGTTAAATAGTATGACAACAGCTTCCCCAGTTACAAGACGGATAGTTTGAAAGATCATCAGTTTTTCCAAGTTAAACTACATGGTTAAAATTTTCAACACTTTGGAGTCCTTTCTCCATCTGGTTCACTTTTTATTGGCTGGTTTGTTGTCCTAGCTCGAATCAAGGTTGTAGGTAATTTAAGAGAGAGAAAAAAAGGAAATTGATCTATATTAGCAATGCAAGTTCTGTAGAGAAGCATCAAAGACTTGATTTGGGACCAAAGGCTTTCACTTCCAAAGCAACCACAATTCTTAGGAACCCAAGAACTTGATCAAATGTGCAAATAATAACTTTATCAATAAGCCATGCTAGTAAAATTCCTCTGTAAGAAGTTTATGGCAAATTTACATTTGGAGTGGCCATTTCTCCTTTTGCGCACAAAATAGTGTGCTTCCTTCTTCACTATGGGTCAGAGCACTAGATTTGAACTTGGACACTAGCTGACCATTTCTTCAGTTATTAGTAGGATGAGAGATGCTGAATTTGTTAGATTGTTACTCTCAGAGGTAACTTATATGAAGTAGTATGTACTCATCCACTCCACTCTTTGGACTTATTAGCATTCCTACTAAACAAAGAAGTTATTACCTAACTTCCCACCACAGGATGAAAAAAAGAGGTACAAGTTCATTTTAATATCGATAACAATAAATTATCACAAGCACACCAAGCAACGCATCCTCTCATAAAAAATGACTGCTAACAAGAATTGCAAACAGCACAATTCATTTGAACTACCATAAAAAATCATCAAAACAACCAATTGAGTGAAACACAAAGTACCAAGATGAAATGACCTAAAATTACCTCCTACAACTCTCGTGTTAACTTGGAACTATCATCTAGAATTATTTTCTTATAAAAGATTGCATACGCACATTATAAGTTCAAGAAACCATTCCTAGTAGCTTAGTTATGAGCTACGATACTGAATAGTTTGAACCAATTTTAGTCAGAATTAGCAAGGCTTCAGTGATAACAAACCACGATGCAATTCCAGAGGCAGGAACAACAAACCCTTCTGTAGGCCATTATGTAGCACAAGATCATGGACAATTCGACATCATCATCAAGCCACGTCTTTCCCACCAGGTTATCCTAAAAGGAAGTAGCTCCCCACCGATTCATCCCTTATTTGCCGATTTAAGAAAGCCAAAGACTGACCCAACCTTCTGATAGATGAGATTGGACTGACAGACGGGGCATAAGCGCCCTCATGCTACCGATATGAGAGGTGTCAATTAGTTTTCCCTAACCAGAATCGATTGCACACCTGCAGCGTTCGTGATCGGCCCTTTTCCATAAGAACGCTAGCCCTTGTCATGGTGACTCTTCCGTTGTGTACTTTCGGGGGATACGTAGCACTTACGAACCACAAATATGTCGACATATAAGCTTCAAAATTTTGAAAAATTTTGCACTAAAGAACGAGTTAAATATTAAAACGGATCTTCCCCTTGCGAACAAATCAATATTCTACAAAGAAAAGGCTCCCCTTTTTTGCCCCTTACCCAAGGTAGAAAGGGGGAAAAATTGAATCGACGTACAAAAAGGGTCAATCAGAAAAGAGGTACGACCTTGGAGCTGGAGGGAGATGACTCCGTCATCCACGGAAACAACATCCACGTTGCCACCGTCAGCGATGAGGTAGGGGCGAACGTCGTCCAACACCAGGTTCACGTTCTCCTTCGTGAGCTCATACACCTTGGCCGAGTAGAGCCCTGGCGCCTGGGCCTCAGCCGCCGACGGGGTAGACGGAGTATTGGAGGAAGCCCGTCTCCAGGCAGTACGACGTCGCCCACGGTGGACATCAAGGGATCGGCGATGGGGTGAACGAATCAGCGATGGCTTGACGGCGTGATGGCAGAGGGAACACGAAAGGTTAGGTGCTCTCGACAGGGCAGCCGCAGCCATTGACTCCATCACGTCTCTGCGTTGTTTGTTGGTGGCCTCTTCCCGACGTTTTGTTTTAATCTTCCTGCGACCAAATATGTGGCAACATCGAGTATTAAATACTTTTTTGTTTTCTTAGGGAAAAAAAATGAGAATTAAAAAAAAAAATCCAATCGGGATCTTTATTTTAAAAAAAAAATTCGAAGATGGTTGTTGATCGCTGCGGTTGGTTCCCCTCCGGCAGGCATCGCTAGGGAAGGCAATCCGTCTCGGGGTAATGAAATAACTTTGGTGCTGGATAATTAGTACGTTAAATTATGATATTTTTTTAAAAAAATAATAAAGAATAATATATTTGAAATTTTAAGCATATAAAAATTTATAGGAATTGGAATAATTCCAATAGAATTAGGACCATCAATAAATTTTTATCGATATTCATTGATGGGATAAGGGGATTAAATTTTTAAAAAGTTTATATGTAATAGAATAGGATAGTGTGTTGAATATATTAATGATGTTCATATCTAGTTTTGATATCCCTACGATAAGTTATGCATATGTATTAATTGTCTTAAAGTTATAAATTTTAAAAATCTTCTGATCACTATTATTAATGTATGACTTCGATCTGATATTTTTTTAGCATACATAGATTTTATGACATTTCAGAACTTATAACACTTGGAATAGATCCGATTGGAACTTTTTAGGTCCATTAATGAGTTTTGATCGAAAACTTTTAATAGATCCGAAAAGACTTTAAATGCTATTTTTTAAAATTCAAAGATGCACATTTGTTACTAGAGAAAATATCAGATAAAGATAGCTCAGTTTCAAGTCTAAAAAATAATATTTAAAGTCTTTTCAGATATATCAAGTAGTTTCGATCAAAATTCATTGATGAACCTAATAAACTCAACTTGGATGCATTCCAAATGTTATAAGTTTTTGAAGTGTCATAGAAAATATCAGTTCGAAGTCATTAATAGTAATGATCAGAAGATTTTTAAAGTTTATACTTTAAGACAATTAACACATATGTATAACTTATCATAAGAATATCAAAATTAGATATGGACATCATCAATACTTTCCCTGTATTACTTTCTTCCATTACATGTTAACTTTTAAAAAATCAAATCCTCTAAAATGAAAACTCATTGATGGTTCTAAAAAACGTCGATTGAACATATTCCAACTCTTACAAATTTTTACAATGCTCAAATATGTTATTCTTTACCTTTTTTTATAAATATATTATATTTTAACACACTAGTAATCAACACTAAAATGATGCCCAGCACCATTTGGTATATGTAAAAAAAGATCAACACCCACTTTTAAAAGATCAGCACCAAGGTAATGCTAATTTTAAGACGAGCACCAAAGTGGTGTTGATCTTTTGGTATTGATTTCTATTCACTAAAAAAATTAATTTAAGAAGAAAATGAAGAACGGAGGAAAGAGAAAGAATAAAAAAATTCAATTTTGATAAAGAGATAAAATGAGAATGAAATGGCCTTTTGAACATTTTAAAACTGCAAAACGCCTTTTTAGTAAATTGTCATTAATTAATTAATAATAAATTTTGATATATATATATATATATATATAAACCAAATTAAATCAGTTTAAAAATGAAATATAATAGAATGTCATTTTGTCTTTTTTTTAATGTCCTTTTAACATTTCTGATAAGTAGGAGAGCCAATTATTTGCCAACACGTGGGGCGGGCGTCGAACATACAAGAGCATTTTCTACTACTACAGAACAAAAACCACTAAATATTTCCTAAGCTTGTTAAGATTACAATACAGGTCAAAAGCACAAATGTACATGACATAAAAATCGTCAACCAAAGTTGAGTAGCAACGACTGAGTAGTTTAGACATGGATAAAGGAAGCTTTTCGATCAGAAATGACCTTACCTGAAACCGTAAGGTTAACTTTCTGAGTATTATACATTAGTCTAGAAGGACAGTAATTTTTATATTTATTATATGCATCTTCAAAAAAATTTAAACAAAACGACAACACTTGAAATATCTAAACAATTTTTTAATCTTCTGATAATAATCCCGTTAATTTGCAACTATAGACACTTTGAGTAGCCATAATTAAATACGTTTACTCCCGAAATATCAGTAATTTGGTTTTGTATCCAAATAGTACAAACGGATTAAAATTCACAACCATATGCATGTTGAATATTTATAATAAGCAACATGAAACTTACATTTATATCCGGAACGTCACAAAGTTTCTCTTGCATCCAAACAGTTCCTAGTTGCGAAGAATCATAGGCGAAGAGGCTGAGAGAGCTTTAGGTGTAACAGTGTAAGAAATTTTGACTTCGTGTGGAGTGGATTCGAGTCCTTCTCGGAATGAGACATCAAAGGCTACAGACTGATACAGGCAAACTTCGTCCTCCTTGCAGTAGTAAATCTGAAAAAAAAAAAAAAACAGAAGAGGGAATATTCATTGTTTAATCACTTAAGTTCTCCCAAACACTATTTATTTACTGAATAACTCACATTTTTTCTTATGGTTAGCATTGGACGAGAAAAAAAGTAGCACTATAATGTTATATTTAAGAAAATGTCTAGAATAAGGATTACACTCTCAGCCTTTCAATCTTGTTCTAATACCAAGTATAAGTTGTATCACATCAGGGATTTCAGTCAAAAAAAAATTCTTGGTCTTGCTTTTCTTCATAAATCTAAAGGGAAGTAATGCCTTTACTTTCAGATTGCTTGATTGATGAAGATTATGCTAAGCGTTCAATGTGAAACCTTTTTAAATCTCCTTAACTTCAATATCTTCAATTTTTATCGTAGTTCATATGTCAGTGATGAGACAATTTATCTGCCAGATATCTAATATGGCCCTAAGTCTTTGGTAATATCTTCAACTTGGAGGCTAGTGTGAAGATCAATCAATTACTGATATCTTCATCAAACATTGATTTATTATTTTCAGATCCGCATGATACCTCCACTCTAGCCGAGGGCAAATGTTATGTAAATAGTTTCACATGACTTAGCTATTAATTACGGTTTTGGGGGACTTTTATACTGGTGTGCAATTACTCTATTCTCTCAACTCTAAAAACCTCACAAAAATAAATGTAACTACAAGTAAAACACCAACTTTTGGAATTCAAAGCACTGCATTTCCATAAAGCACACCCACATCATTCACACTTGATGCCACTTGAATATAATTAGGAGTAACAATTGTGAGAAAGTTTGTGATGGAAAAATTGAATAATTTTTTCTCAGAGAAGGAAAACATAAAACTTTTGCATAGAGTACCTTGCAGTTTATTCTTCCCATGACTGCTGAAGGAGAATTTCTCCTGAATTTAAGGGAAGCTGATCCTTCTGGACTTAGATTTCCATTTACTGGTTCAATATTAATTGCATTTGTAGGATCAGTTTCTACATCAAATTTACTACGAGCCTCCTGCAATTATATGCAAAAACAATACAAGGCATCATTGCCTATATACAACAAAACAATATCGTTCCTCTAAGCAAACTCATCCATCGCCAGCACAACAAATTATGGTATATCAACTTAGAAATTACCAGTACATATAAATCAGGCCAAAAGGAGTCATAAAAGTAGATGGGTCAAAACAGGCTACCATCTGTTTGAAAATAAATTTGGCAAAATGGAGATGCACATGAATAGGAATTTAGAAATATAAGGATTTAAGCAATCCAATAGATTGAAGAAACAACAACTCTTCATTTATAATATTTGGAGTTGCCAACATTCACATTCTCCAAGACAGGTTCTTTATCGGGAAGACATTTCTTAGCAACCAGTGATAGCTTCAAGTCCCAACTACTGTAAAAGTTCCCTACTTGGTTAATTGCAATACTTGACACAGGCAACTAATAACTACCAAAAGGAAATGCGCAATTATATCACAAACTGACAAGAATGTAGTAATCAGTCTTTCTTTCCAAGTAAACTGATAAGATTATGAGATTTTGCTATCCAAGAAATGAACATCTATAGGTACTGTGTTGATTCATCTAAGGACTACGAAAGGAGTTCTTCAATGCAACTGTTCCGGTACAAAACTCAACACATCTTTGTCACTGCTATCATCTTTATCATACATATAGTCCGCATTAGTCTAGACACAATGTTCTTTCTTCTAAACTCCACTACAACTGAAGAACCTCTTCTCATATTCTTTCTCCTAATTCAAAATCATAAAATAATTATAGCTAAATCTGAAATTTTTCATACATCATTAAGGAACTATTGTCCGGGAGCTTTTAGGTATAGCTTCATGATATGATAAAATGAGAAAGAAGGTTGAGTAATATGAACATGTGCAAAGGCAACCAATAGATTCTAGGGTTAGATGAGTTGAATCAGTTAGAGAAATTGTATGAGGTAGATGTAGAACACAGAAGACTCTTAATGGAACGAAAATAATTTAACTGATTTAACTGCAATTAGTGCTAACGTCTTATATAGAGCTCATTGAAGGAGATATTGGCATATACTGAACCCCAAATAGTTGGAACAAACATAACTCGATGTTGATGGTGTTGATGATTAGGGAAGTTTATATGGATATTAAAATTGGCAAATCTTCTAATCTTCTTGATAAATATTAAAATTGTCTTCCTAATGTGATGATTTGACTAAACATGTTATGGAGCAACCTTCAGGATGTTGCATGGGCAAATAAAAGTTTGACACATCCAAAAAATAATTTCTAGTATGAAGCAAAGTCCCAAAGCATGATTACAGAAATTTTATTATCCCAGAAAATAAAAAGATTGGATTTTATGCAGCAAAAGTGATGATTCTAGACATTCCTCTGTTGGGACAATCATTCTTGCGCTTCATATGGGTGATGTAAATCTCAAATCAGGTATTTAACTTTACATTGTAAATTTCTAGGCTATATAAGTTGCATCCTGACACGTCCAGTAGTGGACTAACATAATTGTCCTTTTCTCCAACTAAGGTGACTGCAAACTTAGTGTTTCTGTGAATTTATAGCATTTTGAAGCCCCAACTTTCCCAAGGGTCATTTGCATCCAAGGGACAAGAATGAAAAAGTATAGATGACAACAAACTAAGTGAATGAATAATAGAAATACACTTTATAATCATACAAGAGAAAAGAAACAGTTTTTAAAGTTCAAGAGAACCTTAGAGAAATGGTAACCCTCAGGAACTAAAACTGTGAGATTGAAGATTCCTTCCATTGAGGTTCCACCATCAATTTTGACAATATCTGTGTCTGCAGACAGGCGTCTTCTAAGGCGCTTTGGTAATTTAGACTTTGATGAGGGAGGTTGCACTCCTTGCAACTCAAGTGTATGCATCACAGGATCCTTCTCATTTAGATCTATATATCTTATAATGTTGTTGTTTGTATCAGCAATAAGCAGCTTTCCTACAAAATGTAATAAATGAACTTCTGAAGAATGATAATTTACGAGTGATATTAACAATTAAATACCAGATGAGCACAAAGTGGATCCAATACTTCAACAGGAAGACTAAATAGATAAAACAACCCTACAAATAGATCCTTTAGGAGCTTCTGAGAATGGATTATAGTTATTGATAGTTTTGCAAATAAAAATCAAAAGTTCAAAGGTGAATTTCCAGCATTACAGTATCATCATGAGGACATTTTAGAAAATTGATATGGACTAGCAGTAGTAATTTTGGTAGAAGATCGAGCACTGTGTGGAAATCTTACAAAAACACCATACACTGATAAAAGTATTTTTAGGTTTATTAATTGAAAATATACCCACTTAAAAATTACAATATAGCTGGAAGAATGGAGGTTACTAGGCCTATGCCATACTATAGCTAAGTATAAGACAGCCAAACAGAATTCTACCAATTCATCAAGAGAAAAATCTCATTTATGATATTTAGTTAAGTTTGCTTCAATTAACTGAATGTAGAAACTGAACCAAATTAAAAGAAAAAAATTACCTTGCCCTGTTTCAACAATTCCTGAAGGTTCAGAAAGCTGCATTTACATGGTAAGCATATCAGATAAAAAACTGAGAGGCGTTAATGAGAGATTTGAATTTGATGATAAAAAGAGCAAATTCTTATTACTTCAAACCAACATAAAATTCAACCGCATCAAACAAACCCAACATTAGATTGGTCTGAAGTTAAAAGAATTCTCTCATGTTATTATTCTCTCAGAGCAACATATCCAATAACCAATATATTTAATTAACAAGATTGTCATTTAACTGAAGTGACAGTGTAGAGCAATTATTATTGTCTGATGTGAGTTAGGCATGCTAGGTTACCCAACATATGATGCAAGGCTCTGGAATTAAACACCTATATTGAGGTATATGTCCAAGACATGTAGGTGAACTAAACTGTCACAAAGAAAAAAGTGTGGAGTTGTCCAGCTTCAGATTGAACAAAGCTCGTGTGCTCTTCTAGTACAATAACGATGAAAACTCAACAAGATGCCCTTTACTACTTTGATTTTGAAAAAACACCATGTTCCTGAACAAGATTAATCAAGAAGATGATCTGAAACAGTTTCCCGCATCAATATATATATATATATATATATCAGCAGAAGACGATGTGCTCAAACATTGATGCAAACTGATTTGTGATTGCTTGAGTGCTTAACAGAACAATGCAGTGTGAACTTAATTTAATTCTAATTGAACAAAGGAGAAGAGGTTGAGGTTGTTGGCATTTCTATGCTTATCTTATTGGACTCTATCGGTCCTGTATTAATCTGGGGGGCAGTACTTAGCGGGAGGTGTGTATATGAGGTGGAGGCTTGATTCTGAGAGGCAGAGGCTTGGGTTTGGGTCTTATAGGTGAAAAACTCATTTTCTAAAAGATTAAAATGGGTCTCCAAGGTAGAAAGTCGTGTTTCTAGTAATCTATTCCTAGAAGAGGATGTTGCAGCTGGTTGGTTAGTTATGTCCACTTGGTGCAACTATCATTCAATGGGCAACTAGGACTTTGAATGCAGAGGTGAAACTTACGTCATGCTAACACTAGAGGATGATGTCACTACTGTAGTGCTGATGATGCCACTGCAAAAGACAGCACTGAGCACATCAAGTTGCTGCTCTAACTCCATGAGTGTTTGTCTTCTACTACCCCTTAACAAATAAATTCAGGGATGGGAAAGGATTTGACATGACCCTAAAAATGGGTATCAATTCAAAGACTCATCTCTTTTAGATAAAGAAAATTTGAAAAGTATAGCCTTGAGTCATTTGGAGGTTAAACCTGTTGGGAGTATTGAGAGTACAATCAAAGTCCCACATTAGTAAGACATGGAAAAGATCATGAGCTTATAAGATAAAAATATCTCCATTGGTAAGAGGCCTTTTGGGTAAAGCCCAAATATAAAACCATGAGGGCTTAGGCCCAAAGTGGACAATATCATACCATTGTGGATATATGTGAATCTTATAGGCACTAACAATTGGTATCAGAGTCATGGTCCATGTCAAGTCATGCACCTCGAACGAAGAAAGTGGAGCTCCCATGTCTGGATCAAGAAAACCAGACACTAAGCAGGAAGTCCAGTTGGGTCAGGAAGACTGAACAACTAGTAAGAAGTTCAGCTAGGCCAAGGGACCAGATAGTTGGCAGGAAGTCCAACTGGGACAGGAGGACCAGACAATTAGCAAGAAGATCTGGTGGGTTGAGGATCGGACATCAAGCAGAGGAAGTCCTTCGAGGAAGGATAGACTTGAGGGAGAACCCAATGTGATCCTTTGTTTGAGGGGGGGATTGTTAGGAGTATTGAAAATACAATCAAAATCCCACGTTGGTAAGACATGGAAAATATCATGTGCTTATAAGATGAAAAAATATCTCCATTGGTACGAGGCCTTTTGGGTAAAGCCTAAAAATAAAACTACGAGGGCTTAAGCCCAAAGTGGACAATATCATATCATTGTAGAGATATATGAATCTTATAGGTACTAACACAAGGAACCGTAGACATGGCAGCAAGGACAAACCGAGGGAAGCGTACTTCGAGGCATACATGAACGATGACATAGGAGACGAGCTGGAGGCTCGAATGCATCCGAGAGACGAGAGTCGGGCATACGTGAAGGATGACATTAGGAAACGAGCCGTGGGCTCGAATGCATCTGAGAAACGAGAGCCGAAAGAAGAAGGCTTGAAGGCGAGGTCAAGGCTGCAGAAGAAGCGTCAAGTGAGGCCGAGTGTGAGTAATTGTACTCGGGAAGAGAAAGGGTTAAGTCGGATGCTCAAATACTTGTGTTTGAGGTTTTACCCGACACCAGTCGACTGAAGATTCCATTAGTCGACTAATGGAATTTTCAGTCGACTGGCTTAAAATCTAGTCGACTGATGAAAGCCAATCGACTGGTAAAGTTACAAGTCGACTGGT
>JBAMHZ010000077.1:24317-40271 GCA_037177395.1 Alpinia galanga
TAAAAAATAAAAGATATTTTAATTAAAATTCTGAATTCGAATTTATAATAGAACAAAAGAAAATATATCGAAATTGTATCGACATGGCATAATATGATACCGAAATTGTATTGTTTCAATCGCAAATCGAAACCTCAGAACGGATCAAAATTTTAAAAATTGGTGGAGACTTTGCACATGGTGAAGTCACGTGCAACATACAGTAATGGCACTGCACTCTACCATGCAATACTGATGTAACCCACGGGATACTTCTAAGTATGGTTTAAAATTTTGACCCATGTTAGAGTTTCAGTCTATAACTAGAATAATTCTGTTTTGGTATCGTATCGTGCCATACTAATAGAGTTTCAATACTTTTTTAAAATAAAATATATTAATTAAAAATATTATTATTAATATTTTGATTATTATAAATGCTTAATAGTAAGTTAAACTATTATTTTAAAATTTAAGATTGAGTAAAAGTCAGTTTATGGCTAATTAAAATCTACACATGATAATTAATATCAAATAGATTTAAATTAAATTGAATTTTTATTTATTTTAATTAGCTTAAATTAAATTAAATTTATATTATAATTTAATTTAAATCATAGTGGTGTTTAAAAATTATATTATATTTAATTTTGTTATCTTTTTCTAGCAATATGTCACTTTTATTTTTAATATTTTTAAAAAAGTAATTTTTCTTTGAAGAGTTTTTTTTAACTTTTCTAATTGTTCATTTGAAAAATGAAAAGGAAAGAAATTAATGAAGAAAAAAATTTCAAAACTTTTTAAAAATCTTTTTCCATGTGGGAAAAAAGAATAACAAAAGAAATTAATTTTTTTTTTAAAAAAAAAGAGAGAATGAATTAAAAGGGAAAACAAAAAGTAATAACAAAAGAAATTAATAAAGGGAGCAAGTGAAAAAATTTACTGTATAAAGTTTTTTCTGATTTTTTTATGGAAAATAATAATAATAATAAATAAAGAGAAAAATAAAAAGATAAGGGAAAAAAAAGAAAGAAATAATAAAAGAAATTAAAAAAGGGAGAAAGTGGAAGAATTAATAAATTTTTTCATAGAAATAGCAATAGAAATTAATAAAGAGAGAAAAAGAAAAATTTGACAGAAAAAAAATAAAAAAATTAATAAAGGAAGAAAGAGAAACAATGAAGGAGGAAAAAATTTTGGATTTAAGATTTTAAAATTTATAAAAAAGTAAAAATAAAGAAACAAAAACCACACATGGGGACGAGGTCACCTGCAGTTGTGGGGCCTCTCGCCTACGAAGCGCCTTGCAATTGCGGAGCCTCTCGTTGCCTCATAGAGGAACCCTGAAGCTGCGAGAGGCGCCCTGCGGCCTTGTGTGAGGCACCCTGCAACCACAAGGTCTGGTGCAAGGTTGCTCGTAACCGCGAGGCTTCTGATGACTATGGAGCCTCATGTGAGTTTGCTCCGACCGCGAGGCCTTGAATGAGGTCACACATGGCCCTGAGGCCTCGCGCTAGGCCTCCGCCGGTTGTGGGGCCTCATGCGAGGCCTCCAATGGCCACAGGAGGGCTCGCACAAAGCATCGTGACTATGTACCAACATCCATACCATGCTAGTCGGTGGACAAAGTCAAATTTTTCACCCATATTATCCAATACAGCATGGTATTTTAAACCATGCTTCTAAGATTGAAAGTTAGCGCAAGTGCCAAATATCTAATTATAAGACCATCTGAAAGTTAGTGCAAGTGTCAAAAAAATGCATGGGTTTAGGAGGATACTTCTAACCTGAGGACGATTGAAAGTGGCACTGTCAAAATTTCCATCATTTAGTCCATCCTCTCCTGTAGCTCCAACTTGAATGATAAAGTTCCCATCTAGATCAGTGACCACCTAATCTCAGAAAATTGAAAGGTAAGGATTCTAGGAGTTGAGACAAACATAGTTTCTTAAGGAAAAATTATTAGATTAGCTTTCTCGATAGTTCTGACAAAATTATACTTCTATAGTATTGCATACGATTCCTCAAAAAATGAATTGTTTTGGCAAAATCATAATAATATTCAGGTAACTATGAAATAAAATCTAGAACACTCACAATTCTGTTGTGGTTGCTGTCGGAAATAAAGAGCCTATTATTCATTTCATCAATTGCCAATTTCCCTGGGAACTTTAAAGGCGAGGACAATAACCGGGGATCATTATCCTTTTCTAAAGATAAGGGAATAACAGTTTTCTCCAATAATTTCTTGTCTCCATAAAATTGCAGAGCTGCCTCAATGAAATTATCTAGTTCCTGAAGGGTGAAAGGAAAAGGGTAGATGTATTAGCACCACTTATTTGAAATGCCCCAAACACAAAGAACTAACAAAATCATGAGTATCGGTGGTGAAGGGTGAATCAATAAACAGGGTCTGAAATGGTTTTTACATGTTGCAATCAACATTTACCATGTCCAACGGAAACAAGATTTCTAGTAGGGGTTAAGCAATATCAGTACATACTATGTTGGATATTGCAAATAGAATTGTTGTCACTTGAGTGCCAACAACTCATAGTCAAATATTTGAACAATTGAGTCTATGGGACCTTTACATACTCTCAGATTCCCTGTCATCCATAATACTATCAGGTTCTGTTTTGCCTCTCCTTGAAACAGCTAATCTATATATTATTCACTTTGCTAGTTGGTGCAATTTCATAATTGCCTACCCCAATTTTATGAAAAAAGGAACCAGCCCTACTTACCAAAAAACCCATTCCTTGCCTACCATCTCCATTAGCTCCGTACATTCATCATATTCATATGATTTCATTAATATTCAATGCTAAAATTTTAAGTATGTCATCTTAATTTGAAATATATTGTCAATTTCAAGTCAACTTAATAGGTCAAATGGCCAATAAAATTTTTCATGTTCCAAATACCAAGTAAAGCCATGTCAACTCCTTCTCAAGGCCCAATGATATAAATACCTCCATGTTAAATTTGGAATTATCTTTTTCATGATGAGACTTTTGTAGAGAGCATATTGTTTGTAGAAAGGGGGATTTTTTGAATGGAAAGTTTTTTTGTTTTTTGGAATTTGCTCATAAATACACATTCCCCACAGGACCAAACAAATACAAATTAGAAGTACCTATTCCCGTAAAAGTCTGATGATATCAAAACAGATGTCATCATGTTGTATGTTCAGAAAGTAGCGCTCAGTCAGACTGGATTTGCAATTTAGTCATGTTCTAGTAATACAAACATGAAAAATATTCTTATAACCAGAATGTGAGTCTTGATAATTCTACTATATCTACTGTACCACAGAGTGTTGTTCCAATAAAACCTTGCTTCTATGACATCAATTAAAGAACAGAAGTTAATGATTTTATTCTAATAATCAACAAGATCATTAATAGATACAAGTGAAGCAGGAATGTGAGTTTTAGCATCATATAAATAATTCAATAGCCAATAACTAAATGAAGAGAGATAATAAAAAAAGCAGTAGCATGAACATATTGATCCTCCTTCCTGTAGGAAAAGATGAAGAAAATAGTTCATTAAATGAATGCGTATAGTACCTCTCGATGACCTTCTCCTGATATTTGCAACAGAACTTTCCCAGTAGGGCCAACAACAACAAATGTTGGCCAAGAATTAACTCCTAATTCTCTCCATAAGTACATATTGTCATCATTAACAACCTTGAAGAAAGCATGAATTCAGGTAGGGAAAATGGGAAGCAAATCAAACAAATCTACAACAATGACATGTAATTTAAGCTGCAGTTTAGATTCAATTGATGCCATAAAACGGTCAAGACAAAATGAAGCGAAATTAGTTCAGTGACAATTTATTCTCTGATCCAGTCAAATCAATATCAAGCACATCACAATGTATGTAACTATGGATGTTAATAATATTCAGTCTGAATCCCCATATATCAATGCTATCCTCTATCAGCAATGATCGGGTTTCTTTAGGTATCAGCGTCTAATACTTAGCTAAGACCCAACGATTTTAAGTTGAACTTTGATTTCCCAAATCAGTGGGCATGTCAATAGCTAACTCAAGGTCAGGACCAGGTTGATATTTATGTTTACCATTTGCTACCTCTATCAGAATGGTCAGGTTTCTTTAGGTATCAGTGTCTACTACTTAGCTTAAGTACATCAATTTTGAGTTCAGTTCTGATTATAAAAATGAGTAGCCATGCCATGAGCCAACTCGATCGTGTTAATATTTTTATTTACTCAATTTAATTCAAACTATAACTCCAAGTTCATGGTGGATTTTGCAAGTACCTAATCAGTGGTCAATCTTACCAATCAATGTAACACTTTAAGAATAGAAACAAAGCAAAACTTAGTGAAAAATCATGAATGTCAAGCTCAGTTCCAAACTGAAAAACCCCCAAAAGCAGCAATTTCTGGAGAAAACTTTGAGTGAGCATAGGACTTATTTAACCTATGAGGCTAGTTGTTATTTCTTGTTTAACAGTTTCTAAAATTCGGTTACAGATATTAAAACATGACAATTTTTAGTATTGTTATTTTTATAAAAAAGCTCAGAAAAATAACTGGAAAATGGGAAGACATGCTAGGATAATATGATTGTATATTTGTTTACTTTATCAAAGTCACTTATCAATCTAGCACTAGTCTACAGTCCATTCAATCTGTGTTTTGAGATGGCTCACTCTGAGCCTTCAGGAATTCCGTCATAGGTGGAACGAAGAAATTTGTGCTTGCAATCTACCACAGAGTGAGTTTTGAAACACTATATCCAACTACTAGTCCCTTGCTAGATTTGTAAATTTTGACTATAAATGATATATGAAATGGAAAACCATTGTTATACCTATATATGAATGATCTTACCATAATAACATGATTCCCCATGCTTAACTCTTTATTCTAACAACATAATTTGAATTTCGAAGTCTCACTCTGGTTACAATTGTACAATATTAACATAGTTTATATTATGACATACAGAAAATGGTTAACAGAAGTTACAACATATGGAATTAGTATGATAGGAAATTTAGGAAGAAGAGAGGCATAAAGTTTCTTATAAAATATTACTTCTCTAACTTGAATTATGGTCAGCTTACTGGATGTGAAATGTTGTAGCGCAAGACTGCACTTCTAATTGCTTCGAGATCTTTCTCATTATCAAACTTTGCAGAGTGTACCCCAACAACTGTAAACTGTACATAGAAAACGAAACGACCTTCAGATGATTATTTGTTTTTTCTAAAAGAGGAAGGGACAACAAATATTCACCCATCTGCATATATCCACTAGAAACATGAACAAGAAAGCTACAAAAGCAAACACAAGTAAAAAATGCAACAGGAAAGAAAGAGTGTGCAACACAAGGAAAACAGAAGAGATGGAGAATAACCAAACTAAATAACGCTAGCAGAGAATAATTCTTCCATCAGTTACTTGAACCTCCATGAAGTTCTAATCGTCAATGGAGAGTGGATCTTTAAGAGATGACCAATATAACACTGAAGAAGCACCGAGCCAAGAGTTCAAGATAAAAGTCAGCTCATTTCAAAGCCTCCAAATAGAACACAACTGAAATACAACCTTGTGGGGAATCTTCTAGTGTAGCTACCAATCAACAGAAGCTGAAGTGGGACGACTGTGATTGAAGCAACAATCTTCCATCCAGCACTAGCAAAGTCACAATCAATAATATTGAAGTAGCTCCTTTAGGCACAGAGGGGACTTTGCAGATTAAGCTATGTGAGACCCTATTCCTTGGCCTAACTACAGGGTTTAGCTTATCATGAACCATAGTCCACATATTTAGAATTCATTTGATGAAAAAGAATTCCAAATAACAGCCCAACAAGCATCAAACCCGCAACCCCACCAACCAATTTGACAAACCATAAGCCAATCCCAACAAGGAGCTTTGAGAAGAATTCCAACTCCAATAGATGGAGAGGGCCTGTGGCTATATTCATCATTCAGTATGTCAACAACAATAAAAAAGAGCTTTAAAAGGTTATGGAAATTCACCAGACATCTAAAGGAGCGACCAAGAGCAATATTTTGAAATGAGAGATCCTTGATCAATGTCTCTAGAAAGGCACTACTTATAAAACTCAAGGAATAGAGCCTTCAAGGTGTGCACCCTGTGCTATCAGCCATGCCAGAATGAGACACTGTTTGACTAAACGGCACTGGATGACTAAGAGACACTGAATAAAGCAGCTAGAAGCACAAAATTTTATGACCTCAGAAAACCCTTGCCATGTACAAGACCATATACTATTTCGTTACACCACAGAACAAAAAATGCCACACCACAAAACCCCATGTTTGTAAAACCCAAATCCACCAATACTTGCACAAGTTTGGCCTGTTATGCCAAGTTTAGAATGCAAGACCTGACTTAACAAGTTCATAAATACAGTCCTGTGAAGAAAGAAAGTGAATAGGAGATGGATCGTTGTTCATATGATGCCTGAAGAAGTTCCTTATAATCTGATCAATTTGTTCAATTGCCAAAGAAGGTAATGAATACTCAGGAGGAATAAAGAATCACAGTGGTGGGCATGCTATGAACAAGAGTCCCCTTGCTCATTGAGAGAAAAGCCCTTTATCAAAGCTAAAGTTCACTGGAGATACACCCAATAAGCTGGTCCCATTAGGCACAGTCAGCCTGATCCCAAATGAAAACCAAGATAAGGAATCAGTAAAGTGGCAACACAGTCGAATAATTCTGCTAATAGAGCACCCCTGCTATGACTGGCACCTATGTAGGAGAAGATGAACTTTTGCAGGTTCAGAGGCAGAATGATAAAGGAGGAGAAGGAAGAGAGAAAATCAGAAGATTTTGAGTTTCCCTGATCTACAAACTAGGTGGGTAGCATTTATGTGCCAAACCAGAGAAGAACTCTCACTTGCTACTATCTACCTAAAACATAGTGGAGAACAAACTCACCATGTTATCTGTAAACATAGAGTTGTCTTTCTCTGATGATTGCTCGATGCCTCCCCAGTGCCATATTGCTCAATCACTTGTTGCCTCAGTTGGGCCGCAGCACTTGATTGCTCATCGCCTCGCCTATGTCAAGTCACTTGTCCACTCATAGCCTCACTTGTGTTTTGTCCCACTATTGCTCGTTACATCACTTCATGTCACTCAGTCACAATCAAAGGAATCATACTTTCTGAGAAGAAATCACTCGCCTTACAGTGAGAAGATGTCGCCTTGCCTGTTTCAATGTCTCAGCCCAGTTTTGTATGCCGATCAATAGATGGTATGAGATGTTTCGGCATACCAACCAGCATGGAACATATTTTTCAACCATGCAGTAGAACAACAAAATGCTAGGAAATAAAATCAGAAATTAAAAATAGCAAAATTAAATAATAATAGTACTTCATAGATTGCATGAACTTACAGGCTTGTCAGCATATTTCTTTTCAAGAAACTCCAAATCTGGCAGAACATGCATGCAATTAATGCAACAATATGTCCAAAAATCCAGGAGAACCACTCTTCCCTTGAGGTTCTGAACAGTGCAACATAATGTCAATACAGAATAGCAGATTTCCAGAGAACTTGAGAATTTATGTCTAGAAAATCTGGAAAATGGAATATATACAAGTGAAACTTAGTAGTTCACTGATGTATCCAAATTTACCAACTAATAAACAATAGCAAGAAATGTCACACAAAAGGTCCCAAAAAAAATCTACTAACTGGAAAGAGGTTGTGAAAACAATAAGTTATGTTTCTCTAACTGGAGTATTAGAAGTATTCATTTAGCCTATTATGGCTCTAGATGGCATCATAAAAGAGAACAAATTAGGCCTTAGTTTTTACCAACTGCAGACTTAATCATGGAATTTACAGTGCAACTTCTTAGTACATATAACAAAAATGCAGAACAATTTTAGGCTTTGTCCTAAGCTATCTTCAATACTGTTAGAGTAGCTTAGACAGTCACACAAGAATGTAGAAGTTCCTCTCCATTTTAACCATCCACTCTTTATCTTGATATTATCGTCAATATCTATTGTTGAGCTGAATGTTTCACTAGTAAAGAATGATGGAGATCCAACTAAAGAGATTAGAAGCATATGCAGAAGGTGCATGTAATGAAGATTAGCAAGTATTTACTTAATGTGCACAAGTCATTATTGGGTGTTTGAATTGGGTTTCCACTTCTTCAAAATAGTTCCCTTGCAACATGTAATAACTTGTTCGAATTAAATGAAGTTAAGTTGTTAGGATCCAGGATGGCTTGAGCACATAAATAGGAAGTTACTTGTAGAAATACACATACAATTATTATATCTCACTTCAATCTCCTTCTCTCTTCAATCTTCATCATCCCTCCTCTCATTTTGTATATCACATCTCTCCACCTCTCTCTGCTCTTCTCTACTTTTCTCTCTCTCATTTTTATTTTGTGATGCAGTATTAAGAAAATGATATTACAAACATATCCACCTAGTATCACGTCTATCATTTTAGCAATCATACCTAAAATTATCAGATTCTACAGAAACAAATCTGATTACAAATCCATTAAACAGTTCCAAATAGCGAATCTTCTTTTTTAAGATATACAAGCACATCAAGAACTGGCACAAACTGAGAACACAAAATAATGAACTACCCTGCGAAACTGAAGTGGAGCAGTGTTCAACCACTCAAGCTTAGATGGGAACTCAGGCATGTCTAAGGCAGATCCCCTTACAAAAGGAAGGCATAGTCAGACAACAATTTTAGTAGAAAAACCAAGACCAACACTAACAAATGATTAAAGAATAAAATTGCATACCTAATTTCCATATCAGACAAGTAGTTTTTAATCTGTTGTATTCTCAATGATCGTGAATTTCCTGTAAGAAGCACATAGCTTAATAATGGTATATGGAAAATAATATGTGACATATGGGACTCATCCAACAAAAAAAGAGGCTAAATGTGTGACTATATTACAAGCAAATGTCATTTGACACATTTCGTACAGATTTTATGTGCAAACTACATACTATAGAAACAGCTGAAAGAAGTTACAATGACCTGAATGAAAGGCCTAACCAATTAATCTGTAAGGCCAACTTCCCCAAAATGTTTAAAAGCAAGGTAAAGTAGTTCATTCATCTGAACTTATAAAGCTCTTTCTTTAGCCAGACTCTCCACATAAAACTCACAATTCATGGTAATAATCTAAGAGGAAAGATTTGCATTTGACCACTCACCTAACCTTAAAATTTTAAAATCTCAAGCCATGCCACAACTTCAATTTTTTACGGAAACGATAAAATTTTGGTTCTGTATTATGGTTTTTTACTTATATAGATATATAATGGCATATATTTACGTAGATATATAAAAGAAACATAAAAGTTAGATCACTCTATATAAGAACCAACTAGCCAAGAAGTATAGCCAAGAAATATAACCAAGAAATAATGATAGTTTTCAGTAACACAAAAATATGTCTCCAAGAAATAGCTGGATTAATAAAATATTATGAAATAAAGATTAAAACCAGTAAAGAAACTGAAATAATAATTGGCCATCCACAACTTGATCGATCAATGGAAAAGAATTATTAAATTGACAGAAAAAGGTTAAAGATTCTATGAGTGTCGTGCAAATGGTAAAAAAAAACTAAGTTCAGCAAAAGAGATAAGCTTCGACGTGTTGACTTGAGAAATATTGCAACTTGGAAATACCAATGTTGGCCAAGCAAGTTCTAAATGTATAACCTCAAATTATTGAATATCATTTGGTGCTTAGCTAATTTGAGAAATCAGCAAATATGGTTTCTCAAGTGCAGGAAATGAATATGAAATCAAGGCATTTACTTCCGATTTTTGCCAACACAATATTTGCTAAAAGAACTGAAGATAAATTAGCTAGAATCCAAGGTTTCTCAAGTTCTAATTAGCCAGTCTATTAGTAAACAAGGAGTTAAGCTTGTGATCATCAATCCACACAGGTTTCTTTACACCTAGTATAAGTTGGCTGGAAAAAAAACTAACTATAAGTTGGCTGGAAAAAAAACTAACTATAATTAACTCAAGGTTGAGCGTTGGAAAATATTACTAAAAAACATGAGAGTATATTTGTAACAAATAGCCTATTAATAATGTTATTATAAGGTATTGTGTTGAGAATTTCTCCCTAATATGGATGGTTAAAACTAAATTTCGACAATCATTTAAGATCAAAATCCAGGGAACTAGTTCATCACTAATCAAACTACTTTAGCAACTATTTAAATACATGATTTAAGATCAAAGGAAATATAAAATAGATGACCAAAAACATGCATAGTTAAACCAGCTATGAAAACATAATTGCTGGAATAGAGATACTATTGCAATGTACAATCATACCGTTGTTATTCCTAAAACTTGGTTGATCTGCCCCCGAAAACAAGTTCACCAAACCTTTCAGAGATGCATATTGCATTGCCTGGAGATGGATTGAAAAACAGGAAAAGGAAACAAGTCAATTTAATTAAACTTGCAGAAATTCAGTAATGATACATTAACATCTGGAATACATTGTGGAAAGGCTATTGAGTGTGTTGATCTCTTTGATTTGATATTTAACCAAAAATGAGATCACTCTTGATGATTTAGAACAATATGAGTGCCACTTGAATTTCACCCAAGTATTTTTACCTTCCATTTGGATGTAGTAAATACTTGGTGGTACATAAGCTATTAGGAAGAAGAAACTCATTTTAGTTGATTTGGTACAGTGCCAACTGTCGACACTCAAAAGCTGTACCATTTTGATCTCAGGCTGAAACTCCAACATGAAATGACACTTTAAACATTGATCAATACTTTGGTAGAATTAATACAGTAGGAGTACCATATCATACTAATTCAAGGGAAAACTTAGTTGGATATCTCTGTGGACTTTGTTGAAGGGCTATTGAGTGTGTTATGGAGGCCTTTTTATATACAACCAAAAGGAGATAAATCCTAGGAGTGCCCATGTGAATTTCACCAAGGTGTTTTTACCTTCCAGTTGGATGCAGTAAATAGTAAACAAGTAATTGCAATGCCCAAACTTCCATATCTCAGGATCTGACGACGAGAACCTTGCAACCTGCAAGTGGTTTCTCACATTAGAATCGTTAAAATGCCTAGGAAAAGCTTTAGAGGTTGTGCTATCAATATGAAAAAGAAAAAAGGGAGGTAAGTTGGACAGAGCAATGAGGAATGAAAATTTCTTATATAAAGGAACAACACAACACTCCATAGAATTGACAGAAGCAGGATACGTGAACGCATTACCTAAATCATTTGGAATTAATAACTTTAAGCTAAACCTTATTAGCTGCTTCAGATCCACAACTCAGAAGTGATACAGACCACACATACTTTACCTGATCCACTACTCCAAAATGATTTAACCCAGATACACTTCAGGATCAGAAAGGATATGCTCGAATGTGTAAAACCATTTATAAAGTTTGAGCACTAAATATCTTAGTGTACAGAAAGGGCTATCAACCTTGTGACTGTTCATGCAAGATCTTAGTGTAAGTTGTCAAGGATTAAATAAGAAAGAGATCTTCTCCTAATATGGAACTGATAGCATAGATCACACAATGGATCCACTGTAAAACATAAATGCTTAAGTTGAGTAACACTTAAGCCCAGGGTTTAAGTTACCTTATAATAATCAACCTTCTCACTGTTAACTGAAATTTATGAACAAAGAGAAAAAAAAAGTAATGCAGTTGATAACAAATAAGTTTTTGAAATACAAGAAAATACATATCGATTTGTTGCGCACTTATAATATAAAAGTCAAGAACCGTTTCAGTTCTAGAAATCATCATGAAAGATTTCCATATCAACAGATGTGATCTTATTTTCCCATGTTGATGCCTATCCTTGACCAGTTGATTATTCCTCTTGTGACTCCTTCACAGTCAACATTGTCTTATCAACATTGCAAAAACACTTTCTTCCTTGATCCCATGACTTGTTTGCAAGGGGCAATCCAGTAAAGGCCAGCCCAATATGCAAGCCAAATGGTTTGTAGATCAGCAGGTAGAGGTCTGAATTTTCCCCCTCAACTTTCATTTACAGCAGTCAACAGTTTCTCAAGAAACAACCAAAAGCAAGCTTTCTAAATTTCTGATGGTCCTTAAGCAATATTTCTAACATCACTAACCACAAGTGATATAATAGCATTGATATATATACATATAATCCATCCATAAAATATACAAGCAAGTACCTATTATATCACTGACAGAAAATAAAAGAAATAATTGAACTCAACAATTCATACATCAAAGATGAGACTAACCTTACCCTCCATGATAATTATTTTTCCCACTTGCAGAATTCACATCCTGAACAATACCACTTATGACTTCTTCAGCTAGGCCACTTGAGGTACCATTTGAAGAGCCAATCTCACATGTTTCTTCAACCTTCTTATCTGCAACTAATTGTCTTCTTTAGCATCAAACGGGAAGGGTAGCATAGAAGATATAATCCGTTTAGATTAGTTTAAGTTGTCCAAATGTTAAAATTCTATAAAATTGGTCAAAAATACCCCCATTACTTAAAATCTCAGCCCAAGACTGATCTTTTCACTAATAATGGTCCAGCACAATGATATTGACCAATCGCATTAACAATGGTGCAGAAAGAGGAAGAAGGAGAGAAAATAGGCATTGCCACAATCACTATTCATAGAAAGATGGGATAAAGGATCGAAGTCCTCAACTAATAAGCCAATTGGTTTGGCCTAATAAGTTAATGGTATCAAAGGTGTTCTTGATTATTGATTAAGACAGATATTAGTGATTGAGACAATTACTATTTATCTACTACAAAAATTTTGCACTTGAGCTTGAGGCAGAAGTGAGTGCATGGCCTAATGCAGCAATCATGCAAACAATGATAGCAAGCTGAATCATCCACCTCATGGTAAAGGCAATTTCCTCATCTCCCTCCCCTTGCCTTCTCACTACTCATCCATCTCATCTAGTGCAAGTTAAAATAAAAAGGAAATAAAGATCTCAAATTTGAATCTATGCATTAAAGAAAATGACTATATCTAGTAGGATTGCCTAGGGCTAGGTATCATGATGTACAAAACACACCCTAACGATAGAGTAAGAACTTCATAACAAATGGGGCAACCATTAATCTTTAACCAAGATGTTGACCATTTAATAGTTGTGATAAGGCAATGATGATAACAATGTTAACCAAACACAAGTAGGAATATCTAATACAGGCATGAGACCCATGTGTTAGACATGAAATTTTTTAAAGTAGGGATGTGGCTACTTGTGAAAAGGAGTCCAAAAATTTTCACAATATGGGAACACAACAATTTGTTAACATATTTTAACTTCGGTATTATTAACATGGCATATTTAGTAAATTCTTAATAGCTAAAACATTAAATTAATATACCTTAACTTACTAAATCTGACACATTCAATATAATAATTAAATACTAATTTATATATCATCCTTAAAACCTACCTAATCCTACTCCACCACAGCCACAGCAATTCCTCTATCCTCACAGCACAAGTAGGCCCCTCTCCTCACTCAACACTGTCATTTCACCTTGATGAAACAAGACACAAACAGATTTGTTTACCTCAGCACTATTTCCTCTTTCTCTTTTGCTTCTGCTCCTCCCACTCTTCCTATTTTATTTACCTTCTGCACTTCAATTGATTGATTTGTGTGAAGAACAAGATGAGTACACTTTGTCTTCAAGCCCCTAAGGACAGGAGAGAGTTCACCAAATTCAAGAATCACAAATGATAACCTTGGTTTAAATATTATAGACCTCAATAGTGTGTTATCTTGTAATTTGATGCGTGTATTTCATACTTAGATTTTTAGGGTTATTTTGTATCTATTTTTAGTATTTCATAAGCATAATTCCATTTTGTCATATTACTTTTCATACATTTTCATTGTATTTGTTCGTGAGACTACTCTTATATTTCACTTATTGCCGGACGTGAAAAACTTACTTTTTGAACGCTTTTAGTGGCAAAATAGATTTGGAACAACACCCAACATGAGCTACTAGAAGATCACACCATTGTCATATGCATTTGGAGAGAGAAAAAAAACATAAAAGGAGCACCACATAAGGCCACAGGTAGGCTATGCTCCTTGGCACGGCCATGCCACCTTCTGCCCTGCCAGAAACCCTAGCCAAGGGCTGGCACAATCGTGGCGTACCTCAGCCCTTCTATTTCACAACTAACTCGAGATTTTTTCTTCAAATAATGACCTAATCAACTCCAAAAGGCTATAAAAAAAATCCAAAGCCTCCAGTCAAAGACATCGAAGTTTAGGAGAGGTAAAAGGCCAAGGATTCAAGGATTGGTGACAACAATCCATTTTGGAGAGTCAACGAGGAGAAGAGATTTAGAACATAAGACACCAGATTAATTCTTTCTTTACTTATGTCTATATTTTGTAACTCCTTAATGGAGTAGTCTCCCTAATTCTAGGATTAGAAAGAAACTTGGTATATAGTTTTGATAAGTATATGCATTGATCTTTGATTTCATTTATGATGCATTTTTTATCGTAATTTATTTTTGTGCACTACATTCACTCCATCTGACTGTGTCGCTAGCCTTGATTTAGCCGATATCCTTCTTCGGATTAGACCAAGAGGAAAACCCTAATTGAGGCAAAGCATCTAAGGCACACAACTGGAACATATCTGAGAGGGGGATCGTACTTATCGGTGAACCCTAATCTCTGATCTCTTAAATCAACCCTAATCTCTGATCTCTTAAATCAACTTAAGAGTTTGATCTACGAGTAGATAGGTGGTATCTTATGTGACAAGCAGAATCGAGTCCGGATCTCTGAAGTGATAGGAGGTCAACAAGGACCACTGCAAAAGTAAATCAGTATTACTTTGAGCGATTTTTGAATTTTCGTGGAGCCCTTGTGACAGAGGTGATCCTCTTAAACAAATTTTGTTTTTGTCCCAAAATTGATTTTCTCTTTCGAAACTTTCATGATTCGTCACTGAATTTAATGGGTCTACCCTCATTAAGATAGATACATCGGTGTTTTCGTTCTTTTCTCTATCCCATAGATATATCGACTATCTTAGGATGAGTCTTTTCAATTTTATACGTCGAGACAAAAGGATCTGCGTTTGTCAAACATCATCAAGTGAAACCGAAATCCTAGAATTGCTTCTCGAATAGTTTTCTAAATTGTTTCCTAATCGACTCTCTATGCCTTCAATTTCACATCTCATTTCACAACTTTTTCTGGATAATCTGCCTATGGGAAAAAGTGGTACTCAACAATACAATCCTATTGGATGATAACTTTTTATTACTTAACGACTATCCGTACACTTGCAGAACATACATCAAATTTTTGGTATCATTGTCAGGGATTGCGACTTTGTTGATATTGATTTTTGTTCGTGATTTGATTAATCTAGATTTTTCTTTTCTTTCTTTCTTTTTTCAATATTTGGTTTGTCAATATCAGTTTATCTACCATTTAATTTTTATCCTTCTATTTTAGAAAGTTTCCTTTTATACAAAAAATGGACACTCTAACTCGAAGCTTTAATCAATTTAATGTTGTGAACTTTGTTAATCTTTATTATAAGATTTGTGGTGAAACAGAACATACCACTGACAATTGTCCCATAATACTTACACCTTGGCCTTAGGAACTAGTGAATTTCTACTAGTGGCTGTAAGATGATCAATATTCATACACTCATAACCCCTGATTAGAGAAACTCTCAAAAAAATTCTTATAAGAATTATCGAGATCAATTTAGGAATGACAACTATGGACCACCATCAGAATTTTATTAGGCACCAAAATCCAACGTAGAAACCTTGTTAAAAAATGCCATTGAGCAATATGAGTCTAGGCATCAATGCACGGAGTTTGGACAACAAAAAGTAATCAAAGAGCAAGCAGG
>JBAMHZ010000078.1:0-11150 GCA_037177395.1 Alpinia galanga
CCGACGACGACGAATTTCGACGACGGCGGCGGCAGCGAACGGCAGACGATGGCACGGACATGCCGCTCACAGGGCGCACAGGAACGCACGCACAGCATAACGGACCTCTATATATAGATACCGGTGGATTGCCACCAAGTCTGTTCTTATTTTTTTACCCGGAACCTTTTCTTTATTCACTCTGCTTTCTTCTTTCTTTTAACTCTATTTGACTTGAGCGTCGGATAAAATTATTCCAATAGATCTTTCAATGCCTTTCTTAATTTTTTTTTTTTAACTGGCATGAGCTCTGGCCTTAAGGATCTACGACCTTTCTCCTCTTTAAGAAGACCCGTCACCCATGTACGACAGGCTCCTTTCACCTCAACCGTGACGTCGCCGTTTCCGTGTTTGACTCAGAACATGTTTTTTTCCTAAGCCAATGAGATAAGATTAAAGGTGGAAGCATCATCTTGACCATGCATCACTGAGAGACCGATAGATTTTAGACAAATCCAAAAATCCAGTTATCACTGACAGACTGATATATATATTTTCATACTTTAATTTCTAAAAACATTTAATAAGATTAATTATTTTTCCCTACAATTTGCTATTTTTTATTTTTTTAAGCACTAAGTATTTAAATTTTCAGCTCGACTAATCCCTAGAGATGGTCAATCCTATTCTATAATCTTTCAGGAATGTTTCTTCAACAGCGGAGCTGGAGGAGGTTAAAGTTCTAACAGATCTTCACTAACCACTTGAGTTAATTAAGAAAGTGTTCGCAGCTCTCATGTTATAATTTGCTCTTCTAAAAAAAATATGAAACCGTTACATTAAAATTTACTCTTTCTTATAATTTGCTCTTTTAGTCGTAGGGAAGATCGTAGGGAAGAGGGATTGATGAGGTTCAGTTACTCTAAGAAAAACAAAATATTTGAAAAAGAAAAAGGTGATGAGATGAAAAATAAAAAGAAGAATGAAGTTTGAAATTGATATCAAAGGAGACGACTTGATAAGTGAGTAAATCCTAAAATTAAATCTTTTATTGTAAAATAAAAATTAGATTTTTTAATCATATTTTATTTTTTTTACAATAATTTTAAATATATAATTTGTTTTAAAAATTAATTCAAAGATAAGAACCGTAGTTCAAACTAGATTAAATCCCTTGTTTAATTTATCATTATCACGCTAATGTTTGCTTATGAATAATAAATAAAGATTAAATTTGAGCTATGTTCCTATTTAATTTAAATAAAATCAATATGCTCTAGTTATTCTAAACTTAGTTAAGTGATTATTGATATTGATTTATACTCAAATGTGATGCAGAAGGAGAAAAGTAATATCAATGTTCTATTATCCTATCCTATGTAATAATTTAAATAAATGTTTGAATGATTTCCTTACAAAAGAAATACGAGAATAATTATTGCTAAAAGAGATTTTCTTTAGGTCATATACCCTTAACTCATTATTGATATTTCACCCGGCATATTAATTCACATCCATCACAAATGATTCGTAACTTAAATACGAATGCCAACCTTAATTTATTTATTTTTTAAAAAAACTTGATCCCATATCATAAAAATACAGCTATTGTCATTATTTAGATGTAGAAGGTTTTCAACTGAGATTCAATGAGTACAACATAGATGATATCTAAACCTATTCAAATAATGATGCTATTAATTTTTATAGTTTACCTTCGTATAAGATAATATTAAAATTATATCATTTTAGATGGAATACAAAGTCCAAACTATTATTTTATTTTTCTTTGTCTATTTCTCCTATTATTTACCAATCTACTTCCAAAACATTGTAATCAAGATAAATCACAGTGAGTCTTTAGCTTTTGAGATTAGTAATCAGCATATGGAGGGACGACACCCTCACATTTATAAAAAATTAATCTGATTATATCAGTCAAGTACCCCAATCGACTAAAAAATCTTCTATATCCTAGTTCGAGCACACAAGTTGATTGATCATAAATGTCAGTCGACTGGAATACCTAGTCAAGTCTCGCAATCAACTAACAAATATTTTGTTTAAAATTTTCTGCACATTAATCGACTAGTACTTACAGCAGTCGACTAATAGTGATCAGTCGAGTGCTTCAGTCGACCTAGAAACAATCTGTGTGTGAAATTTCATCCAATAGTCGACTGATGGTCCACATCAATCAACTGATGCTTGTGTGACCTAATTTTTACGGATCAAAAAGCAACAGTTTCGATAAAAACGGCGACGGTTACACTGCCGTTCTTCGTGTTCTTCATCGAAAATGCAAAAAACTTCGATCTAAAGCAAAACCTAGGATTCCTAACCCTTATATTCGACGATTATACATGTTTAAATACGTTAAATTAAGATTTAACACAAAACACATGCATTCGAACCAAGATCATCGAAAAACACATCCTAATGTTGTACGATCAACAACACAAAACCTATGCTCTGATACCATTTGTTGAATCTTTCAATCCGACAATGGATCGAGCATCCGTATGTGATTCGAAAATAAAATACAAATCAAACGATCCAAACATAGGATTTTGTCATCTAATCTACAACAAGCATGCAAAAACATAAATGAAAGTGGAAGCGCAATAAAACAATAAATCCGCACCTGAATCCAGAGACATCATTGTCGGATGAGTCTGAAGATCTGACGCCGAGAGAGCCGTAGGGCTTGATCTTCTATAAGTGTGAGAGTGACAGCCCCGTATGCTTTGCCCGATGGGAAAAAAGAGACGGTCAATCAATCCCCTCTCATGCGGGGATCATATCCTATATATAGAGCTAATCCTAACCCATTAACAGTCCATTAATGTTAACAGTATGAGTTAAAGGGTTCTACACATTATGGATTCAAAATCCAATAACCCACATCCAAGAACACAAATCGGAATCAAAATCATAATTAGATCACTTAGTCGGGTTCAAACTAATACGACACAATCGGATGCGTTACGATAATCACATATAAATCCACCACCAATAGGCTCCCCACAAAACTTAGGATTGTCAATGTAAGATAAGTTGGTAAAGGATTGCAGCTGAGTACTTGTTGGTCTTTTTCCATCGAGATTGTTGTAAGACAAATTTAGGGTGCCCAAAAAATTTAATGCAGAGATGCTTGAAGGAATTTTACCTGACAAGTTGTTCTTTGAAAGATCAAGTGATTCTAGTTGACCCATGAGACCAATTTCATCTGGTATGTTTCCTGAGAAGTGATTCGAAGACAAGTTGAGAAAGTGAAGGCCATGGAGATTTGTGATCTCTCAAGGAATGTCACCTGAGAGATTATTGTTCGAGAGGTCAAAGTTGGTGACAATTGAAAGCAAAGTGGTGAACAAAGTGCTGAATCCTTAGCAGTTTTTATGATGCTCTCGGAATAATAAAAGGCACTATAACCAAATGGGGCAGATTCCTTTTTATTTTGGCTTGCTATCATGGAACTAAACATGCCAAAACTCGAAGGCAAAGAGCCAAAGAGATTGTTGTGAGCCAGGTCTAGCACTTGGAGGGATGGGTTCAGAGAGAGCTGTGGTGGAATTGCACCACTGAAATTATTTGACCTTAGAGAAAGAACTTGCAATGTTGATAGATTCGTTCCAAACCAGTTGGGTATAGCTCCGGACGAATTTATTCCAGCTCAAGTCAATAACTACAAGTTGATTGCAGCGTTGTAAAGTTGACGGAATTGCACCAGATAAATTATTATTGTTCATGTGTAGTGATTGTAGCTTGGCTAAAAGCCCAAATGTTTTGGGGATGCTACTAGAAAATTTGGGGATTGCTAGTGATGACAGATTACCCCAACAATTTGGGAGTGTTCCAGATAAACCATTATTGGCAAGGTTCATAATTACAAATGCTCTGTTTGTATAAATGGAAGAGGGAATGCTGCCATTCAGTTTGTTATAAGATAAAAGCATAAAGGAACCAAAAATGCTTTTAGGAATAGGCCCGGAGAACGAATTGTGAGAAAGGTCCAAATGTATTGTCAAATTATTCGTTTTTGGTAGGAAGCCTTCAAAGTTGTTGTAACTCAAATCAAAAGACCATAAATCCTTGAAGCATTTTTAAGTGCTCGGCAACATCCCTCTCATATGATTGTGAGAAACATTTAGCTCCATGTACGATAAGCAGGAGCTCCAAAACCAATCAGGAAAAGCATCTAATATTCCATTATTCGATATGTCTAGCACTTGTAAACTGGTTTGGTTCCACAGCCATGGAGGAAATCTGGATCCCAAGTTGCAGGAGGTCATTATGATTTCATATGCTTGAAATGGAGGAAGCCAATCTTGGCTCACTTTGACTGACAAGTTGTTGTGAGATATATCTATGAAATATAAATTTGTGAGATTGGCAAAGTGGACTTCTGTGATGTCTCCCACCAAGTGGTTAGAAGATAGACTCAGGACCTCTAATGCAGACAATTTCCCTAAGGATGCTGGAATTGAGCCACTCAATTGATTGGAACCAAGGTCAAGAGAAATTAGTCTCTGAAACCTCTCAAAATGACTTGGAAAAGGACCATCAAACTGATTGTTATACAAGCCAATGATAGAAAGTCTGTTATCTTTGCATCTTGATAGTTGTTCGAAGAATTCAACAACTCTCCCTGTTATACTGTTATCAGAGAGATTAATAGTACTCAAATTGCATAGACTTCCAAAGGTATCAGGAAACGATCCACTTATGTTGTTCCCATAGATACTGAGATTTTCTAACTGTAGGAGATTTCCTATTGAATCTGGTATCTTTCCATCAATTCGATTAACAGATAAGTCCAAATACTGCAATGCAGTTAGATTGCCAATATTCTCTGGTAAGCCTTCAACAATTCTATTATCAGAAAGATCAAGAACTGACATCTTACTCAACTTTCCTATGCTTTTCGGTATTACGCCTTTGATCTGGTTACCATGGAGTAACAAATGTTGTACATTTCTAAGGTTTCCAATATTTTCTGGTATCTCTCCACTGATGGAATTCCTGCTCAAGTTTTGGAACTGTAGATTTCTGAGATGGACCAATGATGCCGGTATTTTTCCGGAAATCACGTTATCAAATAGAGATAAGTAACGTAGGTCGGAGAGATTGCCAAGTTGATAGGGAATTTCTCCTTTGAAACCACATTGCGAAAGGTCCAAGTGCTGCAATTGAGTTAAAGATCCAATCGAGCTAGGTATCGGATGGCCATCTAAGCTGTTTCCACTTATATCTAAATATTTCAAATGCTTCAAATGAAACAATGAAGGATGCACCTGGCTTATATTGAAAACAACGAAAGATTTCTGAGGATGACTAAAAGAGAGGTCAAGTTTGATAACAAGACCTGTGATATTGTTGCATCCTACACCTTCCCATCTGCAACACTCATCGCCCTTCCATGGAGTTAACCTCCAATCAACATCAGGGAGGCCACTTCTCACGCTTAGCAGAGCCTTCCTCTCCTTCTCTATGCACAGTTGCGAAGATCCAGAGCAAAATAAGGGAGAAAATCCAGAAGAGATAAAGAAGAAGCTTGAGTGCAGCATCGACAGCCATGAGATGTTGCACAAAGAGTTCAAAGCCAGATCGATCCATGGAAGTCACTCACCATAAGAATTAATTTCTTACTTGTCTATTTCTATTGACTTGGAAAATAAAAATCTATTGCCAGCCACATTTTCTCCCTCTGTCCATTATATAATTTAGATACAAATTAGCAGGAAATTTATGATCCATGGAAGTCATCATCAGAATTAATTTCTGTGAAATAAAAAAAAAATGGAGACATTAAATAACTAACATAACTGCAAGTAACTGACATAACTAACTTCTTTAGATAAGAAGGAAGACTCACTGCGCGCCCATGTCCAATTTATTAAAAATTAGTTGAATTGTTAATTTTTAAAATTAATCAAAATATTTTTAAACAGTTATTTAATTTTTAAAAAAAAATTGTTACGTTTTTATTTAAAAAATTAGAATGTTTTTATTATTATTTTATAAAGTATAATCCATATGTCTTCAAACTATATACAAAAAGGATTAAAATTTCATATATTGATTGTATTTTCGGTTAATATCATTTATAATTTCTTTTTATTTATGTTAAAATTAATATTGCTTTGACTTTTGAGTCAACACATAAAATATTGACTCACATAAATTGTTTTGACTTTTGAGTCGAGGTGAACAATATTAATTTTATATATTATTTTATTATTAAACGCATATAAAGTTATTGGATTATGAATCTAATTTTCAGTGCGGCCCGGTCCGGCCCACATCTGGTTGGTGGTTTAGTCCCCAAGAAAACGGGCAGCAATAGAACAACTCTGGATGCTTCGATCCTTCGCCGTCTCGCCCGAACTTTTCCGATCGCGGTCACCCTCCTCATCGCATCACCATGGTTCTCGAGGCCTGTAACTTCTCTTTTCCCTCTTTGCACTAGATCCCTCCGGATCGCTTCGATTTCTGTGCTGATGGTGAGTTTGGTTTTATAGGCCACCATGATCTGCATCGACAACTCCGAGTGGATGCGCAATGGGGATTACACGCCTAGCCGACTTCAAGCGCAAGCCGACGCCATCAATCTGATATGCGGCGCTAAGACTCAGGTGCTGGTTTCTCTTTCCCTGATGTAAAATCGCTCGTTTATTTGAATATCTCATCTGCCTCTTTCTCCATGTTAGGGCTGATTGAGGCTTATATCTGTTTATGATTATTTCGGTGTTGATTAAGAGCTTGGAATGATTGTTTTGACAGTCGAACCCCGAGAACACGGTAGGGCTGCTGACTATGGCGGGGAAAGGGGTCCGGGTCTTGGTGACGCCGACCAGTGACCTTGGAAAAATACTGGCTTGCATGCACGGTAAGAATTTTATTTGCTATGTTGATTTGCTCTCGTCTTTTGATTATCTTTCTTTGCAACTTTTGTGCAAACCCTACTTATTTATTTAGGTAATTCAATTTTTCCTCGTGATTTATGCCATTAGTTAGTTTGTTATTTGCTATTCCCAACTTACTTTTGAGTGCCAATAAACCAATTTCCTCTTCTGAATGATAATCCTGGTCTACGGAAAAGAGCATTTTCCCGTTGGCCTTTCTATTGTACCTATCAGAGAGATTTGCTGGGTGACCGACTTTTAGTCATTTCTATAACCACACTGTAAATTTTGAAGAACGAATGCTTATTATTGCATGTGAACTTTGTAATTTAAGGGCTTCTACAGGAAGTTTTACTTTGCATCTGCATACATTTTTTCATTGACTACATTTAAATAGTATGTCAAAATCAAGGTTTAAAGTCATGAGCAGTATCTATATTTGTCTCAATGTCTTTCTTTCAGAAAAAAAATTTGGGCTGATTGACCAATCATGACTGGATAGGTTGTGGATTAAAAGCCAAATTGTTCAGTGGATCTCCTAGTCATTTCAATCAGAATTGAAAGCTATGAGATTTTACTTCTTTGTCAGGATCTATGTCACAATTAAATATTTTTTTATCAAAATTTAAGACACCAGCAGTTTATCAATACTCAGTTTACTACAGTCTAAAAACGTACATTGAGCTCAGTAATGGTTAACTGTGATCCCTATTCTATTGACAATATTTGATGTTAATGATTGTATAGCTTGGAATCGTTGACATGTGCTCAGGTTGTGTGTATTAATGTTCTCTTGTGCTAATGCACAACAGGTACTATATTATGCACTATCTCTGTAACTACTGAAAGCTATTCACATTTAAAACAATAAGTCCATTCTATTTTAAAGGCAAATCACAACTATTAAATCAACCTAAATAATTCAAACATCAATCTTCAAGGATTAAAAATACAATGGATTTATTGTTCATATGAATCTTCACATCGTTCAAATGTGAAGGTAGCAACAGAGAATCCAGGTGAGATGAACCTTCACATTGTTCAAATGTAGGTTTGGAAATTGGAGGTGAGATGAACTTGACTGCGGGAATCCAGGTGGCTCAGTTGGCTCTTAAGCACCGCCAAAATAAGAAGCAGCAACAGAGAATCATAGTTTTTGCTGGAAGGTAAGAGCAAAATAGCTTTGTTTACTCTTTCTCCTAATCAGTATTTGTATTAATATGCATATTCTTGATTCATGCTGGATGATTCAGTCCAATTAATTATGACAAAAAAACACTGGAGTCGATTGGGAGAAAGTTGAAAAAGAGCAGTGTTGCTCTAGATGTCGTTGATTTTGGAGAATCAGAGGATGGAAAACCTGAAAAGCTGACAGCCCTAGTTGCTGCTGTAAACAATAATGATAACAGTCACATAGTTCCTGTTCCACCTGGTTCAAATGCTCTTTCCGATGTACTTATCAGGTATTAATGATTTTTGAAAATTCATTACAGCCCTTCTGGATCCATGATTTAACTATAATTGTTCTAATCATCTATATACAGCACACCTATCTTTACTGGAGATGGGGAAGGAGGGAGTGGTTTTGCTGCTTCAGCTGCTGCAGCCGCAGCTGGTGGCATGTCTGGATTTGATTTTGGTGTAGATCCTAATATAGACCCTGAGTTGGCACTAGCATTAAGGATCTCCATGGAAGAGGAACGAGCAAGACAAGAAGCTGCTGCCAAAAAGGCTGCTGAGGATGCTGCTAAAGGGGAAAAAGGTACAGAGCAGGCTTCAAGTACCAACGATGCAACTATGACTGAAGCAGGCAACACTTCAGCTGTTGCTACTGATGATAAAAGGCACAATTTAACGGTCTGTTATGTTCTACAACTTAAGTTTGTTTGTATTTTTCAATTGATCATGCAAGATAAATTAAAAAAAAAACTCATTTCTGTTTCTAGAGAATCTTAAGTTTTAACAATCATGAAATATCTCAGGGAGGTTTGTAGGAATGACATATGCTTTCACTCTAAAGTAGATTGCTATGATGATTGTGAATGGTGCAATTATAACTAAACTAATAGATCATAAAAAGTTAAAATCTAATGGGAAGTTACCTTTTTGTTACTTGCTGGAGTTTGTTAGGCTTTTAACTTTATTTCTTTCTTCAAAGGTTCTATTTGCTTCTTAATGTCTTGGTTTTATTTTTATTTGATTTTTTTTGTTAGTCTTTTTAACTTTATTTCACTTTCATGAAAGATTCTACTTGTTTCTTAATGTGTTAATTTTATATGTGTTGAGATTAAACAATAAGTTATGGTGCTACTATAAATCGAGTAGATGTTTCACCTTTGTTGGAGAATCCTTTGTTATTTTCACCAGGATCCTTCAATAGATTTGCTTGAACATTCATAAAGATTCTCACTTATTACTTGTTCTTTTTTAATATCTTAATATCTTGAAGGAATGTGGAAATGTTGAAAGAAGCCTAGAGAAATTTTAGTCATTTTTCTTTCTGAAGGATTAACTTGAACTAGGGATGGGAGCAGCCTGAGTAACCATGCCTTTTTTTATCCAAATCTAGTCAAGTGCCCTAGTGTCTACTATTTGAACCCTGCACCACCCTAGCTGAATATGATAATAAGTATCTGAACTGTCCTATATAATTCGAATCTGCCCCAAGTCTGATTTTATCTTATTTTTGGTTATTGTTAAAAGCTTTAGCTGTCAAGAAAGTGACTATTTATTATATTTATATTGTTAACTCTTCTTTTTCATGTTTGGGTGAAGTCTTGACTTGATTTGCTCAAATTGAATCCATAAGTTGATTAGATTTTATTTTATTTTATTTTTGACATGGGTGGGATTTGAAGTCCTGATCTCTTGTTTTAATACTATGTTAAAGTTGATTGGCACATGACTATTCCCAAACACTTGAACTGCTAGGAGAAATGGACCTATTTATATATTTATGTTATTAACAATTACAAATCTGAACCAGACCAGAACCTAATCATTAGGTATCTGAATTTGGCCTAAGCAGATTGGGTTGATGTAAGTACTTTATAGAATACTGGTACACTACCCCTTGCCATCCCAAACTTTGACTATTAGTTGCCTCCTGTAGTGTCAGTGACAACTATAATTTTTTATTCTGTAGTCTATCAGCATGAATCCACTGGAGCGAGTAATTTTTACTCGGTGTCAAATGGGGCAGGTTTAAATACACACAAAAGGAGTTTTTGAATAGTGTCCTCAAATTTGCTAGTTAGGCAACATTGTTGGATTTTAATTTTTCAAATTTAAATCAGTTAGATTATGTTTTCTTGAAAATGGATCCATAGTGTTCTTTCCATTTTTGAATTGTAAATATATATCATTTTGAGTTATTTAGCTTGTGAAGGGGAGCCTTGGCGCAACAGTAAAGTTGCTGTTTTGTGACCTACAGGTCACGGGTTCAAATCTTGGAAACAACCTCTTGCAAAAAAAAACAGGGTAAGACTGTGTATAATGGATCCTTCCCCGGGACCTTGTATGGCAGGAGCTTCGTGCACCGGGCTGTCCTTTTAGTTATTTAGCTTGTAGTTTGATGGAACCTTAAGCTTACAATGAACTAGTTTAGTCTTCAGAAAGAACAGTTGTTTTTCTAGTGATTTCTTTGCACCTTTTGATTTCTGGTGCCTCCTTTGACCCTCTTTACCTGTACTTGCATAGAAGAGAAACTAATTTTGTGTCCATGCGGATTGGAATACAAACAGGAAGATGAGGCTGCATTACTGGAGCAGGCCCTGGCAATGTCCATGGATGGTGGTAAGGCCAAGAGTGTGGATATTGCTGATACTGACATGTCAGAGGCTACTGCTGAAGATCCTGAACTGGCTTATGGTTAGTTTGTTTTATTTGCAGAATATCTTGCTTGAATTTATAAGTGTGGTTAACAAGCCCACTACACTATGTTCTAGCTTCTACAACCAGTTTTTTCAGTCACCGGCTGTAGGAAAACCTATGATTTGCAATGGTCAGGTTCTTGGCATGATGCTTTAGGGGTCAGTGGATCTTTTATCTTTTGGGGTTCTTTGCAAGTGGCTGGAAATCTGCCAGAATCTGTCTGATCATGTCCATTATCACTGATCTTGGCACTAAATAGTCAGCAATTTTGACTATATTAGTTTGACATTTTTTCCATACCTCAATTATGTACCCTTCCCATGCAGCTCTCCAAATGTCTGTTCAGGAAGGTGCAAAAGACTCAGCGTCTCAGTCTGAGATGAGCAAAGTACT
>JBAMHZ010000081.1:0-13848 GCA_037177395.1 Alpinia galanga
GGTATAAATGCCCTACGATGACGTTGAAGAGGAAGAGAACTAGGAGAAGAGGTAGAAGAAGGATTTAACTGAAAAGGAGGCTAAGAAGGCCCTCCCTTACCCTTGACAGGAGGACTGTAGGAGACAGGAGCTGGCTCTATGGCCAAGGAAACCACCTCTGGAGTCGGGGAAGATCTCTTTTTTTTTGCTAACTCCTTCTTCTAGACTGTCTTTTTCTGGGTCATTGACCCCTTCTTTTTGAGAGGGCTCTTAGTGGTGGTTTGCTCTCCCTCTCCCTCTGATGCTTTTATCATTGTCTTTTGCATTAAATCATCTGCTACTAACACACGTTAGTAAAAGGGATAATAAAAACATTATTGAAGGAGAGAAATTAAACAAAAATATGTACATATTAAGACAGTGTCATTCGACACAAAAGGGAACAACTGAAAGTGACCCAGAATGTGATCTTCTATGAGCAAGTTCGTGTCATACTAGTGGTCTAACAGGAGCTCCTTAATAGTGGAGAACGAGCATTGCACTCGGCTCTCTTTAAAACATGGCAATTTAATCCTCCAGAAAAGGGAGTAAGGAAGAGGAGAGAGAAGCTCAATAAAAATGTATTAATACTTCCATCCTTTGTTGGAGAAAGATATTCATTTCAAAAATTGACAGTCGAGCCTGCTTGCTGACGAAATAGAAAATATCATCATCAGTTAGTTTCAATTAAAATAGGCTATGAAAAAGTAAAGGTGATTTTTCATAACAAAATAATAATGAAGTCTTTTATTATGATCCTTCGAGTTCTCTTACCCTTCACAAGTATTCTATGACTAGATAACGGAATGATTTTTTGTTTTAGTTGTCTTCTGGTTGATGCAATGATAAATAACCCGACATGCTTTATTAATTAACAACATGCAAAACACAAAGCTGCTTCGGTGGTTGCCAAGATGATGTGTAAATTTGTTGGACCTCGATAGAAAGCATGACTAGCTAGTTTAAATATGATTGATACAACTTTATTATTGTCTACTCTGTCGAATTTTCTTTTCTTTTGAAGAATTCTATTACTGTACATCGAATGATTTGACTTAAGTTTCGGGGTCCTGAAAATCTTGATGTCTGTTTGACTGTTACCCTTGTTATTTTGATTTCTCATATATTAAAAAAAAGTAATATTATTTAACTTTATACTATTTCATTCCGCCTATTTTTTCTCTCGGATAGAAATAATGGAGCCGAATCCTAAACTTTAAAAAAATTAAACAAATTTAAATCAAGACTTCGATAATATGAAAAAATAGTTAAATTCAAGACAAATTTGTCTGGTCTCGCTTCCACTACCAGAGTTCCTCATATATCACTATCACTTCTTTCTACTATTGTTTATGTAGGAATCTTTTAGAGTGGTATATAGCTAGTGGCAATGTGGCCTGTACTTGGAGCATTTTTACCACTCATCAGATAGTGGAGTCAAGTAGATGCCCCTATCCTTCCATGGTGGGAATTCTTTTATTAAATAAAGAATCAAGATTGCCTATGAGATGAACCCAAATTATGACTATCTCACTGTATTTATTTATCCATAATATAAACTCATATAGTCTCGGAACTAGGAGTAATTTGCGGCTTTGAGTTGTCCATCTGCTTACACCTTGCTTGCTGTCGGTTATGTAGCTCCTAATCTCAATAGTACACAATACGGTGCTTTGTTCAACAATCGGACACCAATATCATGCTTGTGCTTGTTAGTGAATTTGATGCATGCATTAGAAATGACGCTCATAATTAAGGAAACTGAGCGACTTATTGTGTTTTGATCTGTAATTAGGCCGCAAAAATTACTTTTATTCTACTGCTCAAATATATGCTCACAACTCATTTAAACTGGAAATCGTAATAATTTTATTCCTTGAAAGAAAAAAAAATTACTTTATCCTCTGTATTTGCTATGCTCTGATTTATTATAATGGGTTGATAACGGAATTAAATCTAAAACTATAAATTAGGTTGTGGTCTCTGTAGGGCTACAATATAGATTCATTTTTCATCACATCCGAGAAAGGAATACGACTGTAGTCGCCCATGGAAGATCGAGTTCCGCTGTGTTTCCTTGATCCTCAGGTTGATTAGGTGGCATCAAGTCAATGGCGACGAACATTTATTCAGGTTCTATTTACTGTATTCATCAATTTCCATTTTGTATATTTGCTATATGAATTGTTTGAATCGTTTTTTATTCATATGTGACGTACAATTCATGCTGTCAATTTCTCATTGATGTTAGAATCAATAAATAACGAGAAGGTACATCAAACATGATTCTCAGACATTATTTTATTGTTTGATTCAAAGTTACAGTCAAAGAATCAAATATGCCATTTCTGAAGAATATGGTTGAAGCCAAAGCTCCACTAATTAATTGTATGTTTTTCAGATTAAAGAACTTGGTTCAACAGCAACTAAGCTTTTATATATGGTTATATGAATTTTTGATCAAATTTCTTTAATCTCTTTCCTTGACTAATGTGAATATTTAATTTGTCATGGTATCACGTTTTTTAATTGAGACATTTATCAATTACTGTAGTATTTGTCCATATTATTTTAAACCCCTTCTCTTCTAATCAATTTGTATCACAAATCTAAATTAACAAACAACGCGGAAAATACAAGAAGTTTAAACAATATGAGTTGCTAATGTTGTCATTAGTAAAGATATTGTCAATCGTTTTGATTTCACAAAGTAGCCTCATCAATTAATAATTAGGTGATCAAGAAGAAAGACGAAGAAGATGGTGGAACAGTGAATGGCAATAAAAAACACAGCATGCGCAGACGTATTCAGTAATAAATTGTAGAGGGCATCTTCCTGTGGATGCCCATGCATATCCACTTGGCTTTATTATATAAAATATGTAATGGCTAAAAAAAGGGGAGAATTATACGACACCTTGGAGGAAAAAGAATGTGAGTAATCTGTAGTGGAACAATGCATTATTTACCCATTTGCAAAAAAGCATATATATACCAACCAACGTGCAGAAAACTGCTGTTGTTGAAAGTGAGCATACATGGGAGAGCAACATCGGAATGGATGCATCACCTCCCACCATCACCACCATTTTCTGTGTTCCCAGACAAAGGATTGGCTGGACCTGGACTGACCAATTCCTTGCGTCTTTGTTGGAATGTTTTTTAATGTTCCTATGTGCATCAGCCGAATATTAATGTGTACATACGGATGTTTGCACGTAATTCAAGGATTGGCCATTATTTATTAATGGATTCTTTAGGAGAGGCCCTGCGTAATGGGAGGAGCACAGATTTTGCGAACCGACCCCGCCATGAGTACTACCGTGTACCTTTACAGAAGAAAAAAAATGTAAAAAAGTGTATTTGAACCGTTTCACTAAAACATCTCTAAATCTCAATGCACAATATTCACTCAAAGAGGGATCTGAGGTCCTTAATCGTGTTTAGGTTTTTTTATATCGACTATATAAATATAACTAACTGGCCGTCGTTTATGCAGTTGTGGAGTGTGGAGGGATCTGATGCCTTGTCGCCATGCACCGACTCCTGATTGCAAGTTGACTCAGCGCAAACGCATTTTAATGCCCGACAAATCGAGAACTTGCCCCATAGAAGATTGTCATCTAAATGACCGTCAGGGGGCTTATCACCATGTCTTGACTTCCTTTGTAACCCTACCGTACGCTCGGACTGGGTGGAGGCCTTCTAAGGGGACCCAAGAACGCTTCTTGGCTGAGACATGCATACTGTTAGATTGAGGTTGGATCTTTGTCGCCTGCTGGCAGAAAACTCCACTTGATCCGACCGCACCGTATCCAATCCTTAACCTAACTAATGAATCGATTGAGGATGATACAAAAAAAATTTAATATGATTATTTATATATTTTTTAGAATTTTTATTGCTTTTGTTGGTGTTGGGCACTGTATGTAAATACTGTGAAAAAGTGCTCACTGACACAAGTGTAAACCAGCTAATGCTTCCACTAAATTAAGCAGACAGCCATTAGGCAGCATGGCTATAATAGTGCAGCAGCAGCCATGCTAAGAGGTGTCCTTGAATCCAAGTCGGTTGCTGAATAGAATCAAGAGCAACAAATATAAGAGACAAGTAAAACGAGATTTAAAGGAACAAAAGCAGGGTCTTCCCTGATGAATAGTATAGGTTCCCTGTTAGTTAATTAATTAATAGTATTTGTACATTTAAATATAAATTGTGGATTAAGTTTCACATCAGTTACATTCGTAATAACGAGGTAGCTAGGGAAGAAAAGCTTTAGCATGAGATATGAAACGTCAGGTGGGACAGTCCCACTCTCACTGCATCATGATGGATGACTCGATCTCATGTCCACACGGATGCCAAGTTGATGCATGCAGTTGAGGATCAGTTTTTCATTTTAGGAAAATACAAACATATCGTCTAAATATATAAAATAATAATAAATTAATCGACGTAGAAACTAATTATAAGCGTCAAAGATTTTATGTTTGGGATTTTGGGGAATAAAAAGTGAAAATGAGAAAGAAAAAAAATCTCTTTGTTCTGCATCTGAGAATTATTATGATATACTTAAATATTAAGATGTATTTAATTAATTAGATTAGTTGTGTTGATACTTTAGATTAGATTAAGTTTACAATCCTGATTCCGTATACGAGTCACCTGCACGTGCATGGTGCAAGGTAGGGCGACCACATCGTTCCACATGCGAGTTAGTTATCAGAAAATTAATATTTATCATTATTTGTTATTGTAGAATTGAAGCCTACCAAATATTATTGTTGGCTTGGACTTCAATATGAAACGTGGCTATGTAACTGTATGTTCTGTGGAATTGGGTTGAAATAGTTTGAGAATTGTTTTGTTCGCACCATGTAACAGCCATTCAGTTAAAGAATCCATGACATGGTGGCATCAATTCAAGTCCTTTAATTGGCGGGTAGCTGTTGAAGCTTGATGCATGCTCCTGCAATAAATAAATACACACACACGTAGTACATGCATGTAATGCGTCGAACATGAAGAGGGCATGGCATACCTTCTACTCATTTAACTTTCGGCGTTAGCCTCAATTACATCCATCTAATTAACTCCAACACCGCAAACAAGAATTATATAAATCACCTTTCTGTAAAAACTGACGACGGTCCTTTTTTTCTCCTCAATGAGCCTGTCACGATTGGAACATGCGCGGTGACGTACATTGGATGGTGTGGCTGTCCCCCACGACCCACGGAGCAATTGGTGGTCTGTCTTATGTGGCCGGACGCAAAGTTGTTGTTTTACCACTTGGGACGGCACACTAGAGACTATATTCAGTATCACGCCATATTATTTTTGCATGGTCCAAAATAATATTTATTCCTTAGGCAAACGATCGATAATCTAGCTAGTTGGTATCATAATTAACTGGGTGCTTGACAACAACGATATGAATAAAGATTGCAAAAAGACTATATATACATATATATAAGACTTGAACAATTACATAACAAAGAGAGAGCAGAGAGAAGCTACTTTAATTTGCAAGTTGCAACTCTACATCAGTTCTTCGCCTCGACCGTACATTCAGCCATCGTCTTTTTTATTTTACCTTCTTTGCTCTTTTATATTGATTTTTTTTCTTCTAGTTTGACCTTGCATCAATACTGATCCCAGTCAAAAAAAATTAATTTGCTGTAGGTTAACTTCACCCTTAGAACAACCTACAGTGATGCCACTCACCCAATTTGTTGGACGACTAATTGGTCTAACAAGTGACAATTCAATTTATTTGTTTTCCATCAAGACATCTTTAATTACTGCTATATACTTATTATATTAAGGTTTTGGGATGGGTATGTCTTTCCGATCCCACTTCACAAAAGCTTTTATTCTCTTGCCAAGAGAAGGAAGAGGTGGATGCCAAGGAGAGCATTGTTAGGTTGGTTACTTAAGACAGCCTCCTTTTCATAATTCATTCTATATGCATACAAGGAAAAATGCCCTTTCTAATATTTCTTCTTCCCCTTAGAGATTAAAATTTAATAACACAAGATTAAAACAAGATGAAGGCGAAAAATGCCCATCCCATTTGGAGAATGTGCTAGTGTTCTAATTGGTGTCCTCTGTCTCTCTCTCTCTCACATATATATTCCCCTCCTCCCTTCACCAATTCCCCTCCACTTACTTTGCGTCGACAATTTGATCCTTCTCCACCACTTCCTTCTTCAATTCCTCCCTCTCTGTTTACCTAACAACAGGAGGACTGATTACCGAGATATATAACACGAAGGAAGGAGAGGTCGATGGTGAAGTTTTCTCGAGAGTTGGGAGCGAAGCTGATCCCGGAATGGAAAGACAAGTTCGTCGACTACCGTCAACTCAAGAAGCACGTCAAGAAGATTAAGCTCGCCCTCCACCGCTCCTCTGTTGCTTCTTCTTCCGAAGACAACAGCCACAACTCCGACAGCGGTGGCTGCGTCGATGGCAGCTATGGCTTCTCTCTTTTGGACCCCATCCGTGCGCTCTTCTACGCTGGCGGTCATGGCCGTGACTACTCCATTCCGGTAAACATCGATTGATCCTACATTAATACAATCCTTTTTTTTTCGAGCTTGCTATAATTGCTAGCTCCTCTAGCGAGAAAAGGGGGATAACGTGGGAAAAAGGTTAGGCTTTTGCACTTAAAGTCGGGTAGTTCATACCGCCGTGACGCCATTACTGATACATCGTTGTATTCATTCTCCTCTCACGCAAACAGCGTGATTTATCCTCTCTTTTGCTTCAGATGCATATCTATACGTTTGCCTTGTCTCTGCTTTCGACAGTGATCTCAAGTTGTTAGTGATTGGTAAATCTACGCCGTTTCTTTAACTTTATCTGGTCCAATCAATTACGATTTGTCACTTGTTACGTCGAAGAATCGAATCAATTCCATTCGAGTTCGCAATGGATGATCGCAATGGAATTAACAGAAAGCTGTTCAGTTTCAAGCTGCTCTGTTATTTTAATTATTATTATTTTTTACTTTGTGGTTGGTTTTAACATTGTAGCCCGACGAAGAGAATCTATTTGAAATGGCTATTCTCCAATCAAGAGAAGACGAGGTATAATATTTAACCTGAATTCATAATTAGGAAAAATGCGCATAGACACATGATGGCAAGTTCTAATTGAAGGTGAGGGAGTTCTTGAAGAAGCTGGAATTGGAGTTAGAGAAAGTGAACAGTTTCTACAGCAACAAGGAGAGCGAGTTCTGGGAGCGCGGGGAGATCCTGGGAAAGCAGCTCCAGATCCTGGTCGACCTCAAGCAGCTCTACCTCGAGCAACGCCTTCATCGCCGCCAATGCCACGGCCCCACCTCCCCTCCATCTGTTCTGTCCAACTCCACCTCCGTCTCCGGTGATCATATTTATATTTATATATATGTGTGTGTGTACACATCCATACCTCTGATTACATTATGCAAGATTAATTCATTGATTGATTATAGAGATAGGGAGCCCACTGGGGGAAGCCACGGTGGCAACGGTAAGAGAGGACAGGGAAACAGGGATAACAGAGGAGGCGATCATATCGACGCTGGAGAGGAACGGGGTGAGTTTCCTGGGTCTGGGCGCGAAGGCTAAGGCATTAAAGAAGACCGGGAGGCTGCGGACGGCGACGACGCTGCGGATCGACATCCCGCCGACTACGCCCGCAAGGGCGATCTCGATGGTATGGGAAGACCTGGTCAACAGCAGCAGCTCCCGCAAAGAAGGAGGCGACTGCGTGAACAGGAAGAAGCTGCAGCGCGCCGAGAAGATGATCAGAGAGGCCTTCGTGCACCTCTACAAAGGCATCGGCCTCCTCAAGACATATAGGTAATTAACACATCAATTAGCGTCTCAAATTAAAGTTAACACTAGTCCAAAACATCAAATTCAATTGCTTGTTATAATTGTCTTTAGCAGTTAGCTCTAGTCCTAGTTTACGTCCTAATATTTTTTTGCATGCAACTCCAGCAAGAATATACAGTGTATTAATGTCATCTATCGTGGCGTGCATGCAGTTCCTTGAACATGGAAGCTTTCAGGAAAATCCTCAAGAAATTTGAAAAGGTAATTAAAGCATTAATTAATTTTGTTTGGTAGATCGAGAGCTCGGTCAACATCCTACCCACATAAATTTTGTTGAGTTTTTTTTAACTTGCGAAATTAGCTGTAGGCGTAAAATGTAAAATGAAATAGTTGTAAGGGCGAACTGTAATTTCTAAACACCGGGTAACTAAAGTGAAATTTTACTAAATACATGAGATTTTGATGAATTGAAGGTGTCGAATCAACGGCCAGAGGCGGCTGCATTCTCGGGGAAGGTCAAAAGGTCGCACTTCGTCAGCTCTGACAAGGTATATTAATATATATATATATACAAACTACTGTTCCAACTTAGCTTCCGATTTAAAATGCTGACCATCAATCAATTATTCTCATCGATTCTTCACGTCTCCATCCTTTTAATCAGGCTTTCATTGATTGTTTCTTTGCTTACTCAACCACATACACCAAATTAAGCTAATGATTCATCAATTTTAGCTTGCTTGTAAGTTGGCATTATTCAAACTTTTTTGTTTTTGTTTTTAGTCTTTGACTAAGAGATGTTTTTATATGATATCACAGCCAAACAAATTCTGTCGAGAGATGAGAGAGAAAAGATTAAATCTTTTCAATAGTATTTTACACGGGACCTTTAATTTGAAATGATTACTCAGCAGCTAATTAATAATGTCGATGCGTACCAGCTTGTTTGCTATTATAAAAGTAGATAGATGGATTTCTATTTCATGGTGTAGGAATTAAATTGAAAGCAATATAAGTGGACATTGAGTGCACCACCTACGCGTATCTTTTATATCTATCATCATTCAATGAAATACATATAATTAGTATTGGACAATCCATTCAAAAGCTAGGTTGAATTAATTATGCAGCGAGATCCTCCATATGATATTTCCTAGGAAGAGTTTCAACTACACGTTAAATTTGGCCGATATCAAATTCTAACTCAGATTTTTTACACTGCAAAATTCGAATTTTATGTCTTTCATCTACGTACTTTATAATTTAAGGATCCATTCACGTTCAAAATCATTTAAGGCTGCAGGAGTGTAAGGATCAGGATCCACCACATGTGCTGTTGAAGAAGAATGTATATACATTACGGACAATGTACAATAACCACTATTTATGTGTGTGAATTTTTTGTATATGAGACTGTTACTTGCTTAATTAAGATATTATATATATAATCCAACGCACTAGCTAGCAATCAGGATATGCATGTGATAAGTTGTTTGCCCAGGTCAGAATAGAAGAGGTAAGTTGGTAATTAATGCCCAGAATAATTAATAAATATAATTAATATTCATGCAGGTGTTAAAGCTGGGAGATGAGTTGGAGTCCATTTTCACAAAGAACTTTGCCAGCAATGACAGAAAAAAAGCCATGAAATTCCTGAGACCTCAGCAACCCAAGGAATCTCACGTGGTCACCTTCTTCGTCGGTAATATATACTTATAATTAATCAATTCGTATTAATTAAACTACTGTAATTAGTCCATTATAGAAAAGTAAACAGTAAAACGGCATCCGGGCCAATCTTTTAAACTCTCAAAGACACTAACTTTCGTGCACGCATTAAGAACACCCGGACTTAATTTGAGGGATCAACTATAAATTAAGGGTCTTTCATACCAGTTTTTATTTGTTCATTAGTTTGATCAAATTAATGGTATATATATTTGTTAGTTGACTATTTTATTATTGGATCAACTAAAATGCAGGTCTCTTCACTGGCACCTTTGTGACTTTATTCACTGTGTATGTCATGTTGGCCCATTTGTGTGGTATCTTTTTTTCCACCACTGCCCAATCTGATTATATGGAAACAGTTTATCCTATATTCAGGTATATTGCTCTCTCTATCGATCTATATATGATATAAACATTAGGAATCAATTTTCAAGTAAATGAATCCTTCTAATTAATGTTAATAAATAAATATGCATGATAAATTTATCAATAAAATGGATTGGATGTTGCATTGCAGCATGTTTGCCTTGATTAGTCTGCATGTATTTTTGCACGGGTGCAACATTCTGGCATGGCGAGGTTGTAGAATCAACCATAATTTCATCTTCGAGTTCATGCCCAACACCGCTCTTAAGCACCGTGATGCCTTCCTCATTAGCGCCTCCTTTATGACCGCCATTGTTGCTGCCCTCGTCGCCCACCTCCTCCTCCGGTCTGCCGGCATACTCTCCCAGAAGCGTGTCGATGCCATTCCAGGAGCTCTCTTACTGGTACTATATGCATATGTCGGTCGAATTAATTCATTTTTAAATACAATAAATGTATATAATTGATAAATGTGCAGGTATTCACAGTGTGGCTCTTTCTGCCATTCAACATATTCTATCGCTCCACCCGCTACTGCTTTCTACGTGTGATTCGCAACATCATATTTTCGCCGCTGTACAAAGTAATTATATCTTAATCACTGTATTTAAGCACTAGTTATGATTAATTGACTATAACTTTATTGAGTTTAATCGAGATTGAGTGAGGACTTAGGTCGTTAGTGTGGCCGTTGAGTTTGACCGAAAAGTGGGTGTGCACGGTGCCCTTGGAGTTCGTTTTTGGTCGGTCAAGATGGAGTTAATTAGCTTCGAGATGGATATTGAGGTCGACCGTCGACGCTCTAGGTTGAGCTCACAATGAATGGAGTGGCTTGAAATTGTGCGTGTAGCTTCTTTCTTTCATCTCTGTTGCTCTTTTCGAAGCTGTCAAGCTGCTAAAACTGGCTTAAGGCCACAAGATATATATGCTCTAGCCTAAAAGTTAAAAGTATGCTTGTGTTAGTGTAGCAGTACTGACTGATTATATGTAGGTCAGTATAATGTGAGTTGCATGTCATTGCTGTCCTTGCCTGAAAAATGTTAGTTTCTCTTGATTAATTAATTACATATTTTTCTTTTATATTAATTGCAGGTGTTGATGGTTGACTTCTTCGTGGCTGACCAGCTAACCAGCCAGGTGAGATTGTAGGAGCGCAATCCCTTTTTAACAGTAGATTCCATTATTGACTAAGTACAATCTTATATATATCGACTGGGCATGCAGATTCCATTATTGAGACACATGGAACTGGCAGCATGTTACTTCCTGGCGTCTGGATTCAAAGCGCACCCCTATGAGACTTGCACTCGGAGTCAGCAGTACAAGCTGATGGCCTACATAATCTCCTTCCTCCCCTACTATTGGCGTGGCATGCAGGTCTCAAATATAGTTAATTAGCGTTATCAATCAATATAATTCAATCAGTAAGTTAGTTAATCAACTTTTTATAATTTTAATGAATATATATATAATTGAAGTGCTTGAGGCGGTATATGGAGGAGGGATACGACGTGAACCACCTGGCGAATGCAGGGAAATACATATCTGCAATGGTGGCTGCTGCGGCACGGTGGAAGTACTCCGTGGAGGCAACGCCAATGTGGCTCGGCGTCGTCATCGTCACCTCCACCGGGGCCACATTCTATCAGCTTTTCTGGGATATGGTGAAGGACTGGGGCCTTTTCGACCTCCGATCCTCCAATCGCTTCCTCAGAGACGAACTCATTCTCAAAAGCAAATACTATTACTATGCCTCGATGGTATATCCATACAAATTTATTTTTATATATAATATTAATGATAATATATGTATTTTTATATTTTGTGTAAATATTTCTAGTGTTTGAACTTTGTGCTTCGACTTGCCTGGATTGAGAGCGTGATGCGACTGAGCATAGGCCAAGTTGAGCACAGACTGATTGATTTTTTGCTCGCTTCTTTGGAGATTATTCGACGTGGTCACTGGAATTTCTACAGGTTTGCTTAGTCAAATAATTTATATGTCTATTTCGAGATTAAAATGCACGGAACTAATGTTGTATACCTACAGATTGGAGAATGAGCAACTGAACAATGCGGGCAAGTTTAGGGCTGTGAAGACGGTGCCATTGCCATTCTCTGAGATGGTCTCTTATGGTTGACTTGAGCGATCACTTAACTACGTACGCGTGTAGTTTAATTTGCTAGCTAGCAGTTAATAGAGTGGCGAAGAAAGGGAAGAAGAAATTAAGCACGTACGCATGCACAGATAGATTGAGATGGAATCAAGAGTTACTGCATGCACGAGGTGGAATCAAGAAGGTTAATGCATCCATCGATCTCAGTAACTACCAACCGACGATATATATATATATACGATGGACAAAGGAGGCGATGATCGACTTGGTAATGCATATTTTAACTAGTTTAGTACTGTTGGCTAATTAATAAAATACAGCAACAGCTAGCATCAGGTTGTTGCTAGCTGTGTATTTGGGTTTATTAAGTAGAATCGAAATAAGCAAGTGAAACGGCTGAAAATTGTAAACATTGATGGTAATTGGTAACTGCATGGTGTCAGCTAATTAATTAATGTAAATTTTATATATATATATATATATATATATGTACACACACACCAACCTCCCTCTTGATCATAATTGTCTTGTCGAGTGCTTAATTACTTTGTTAATCTGTGAGATAATCTAGATGATTGACCCAACATTCTAACCCATGCATATTCCTAACTCACTCGTACCATTAGAACAAGCAACCTACCTAGCTATCGATCGATTTGTCATGCTTGTCTAAACCAAGCTACGCGATCACATGCATGTCAATGCCAAGACTGAGTGACTCAATCAAATAGTTAGAATCTCCCAATCCATCCACTCGATCGTCTTCACCACCTGCCCGTTTGAATTAATTATTGCATTAACCATTCCACCACCATTAATTAATTAGCTTGCTAGGATCATCTAATTAGTTAGTCTGGTTGCAGCAGGGCTAACACCACACGACTCACCAAATAATTGACCATTCCAACGGTCGACCTAACATGCTTGCATTGACCTACCCAGACTTGAAATTAAGAACACAAGAGTCCACTTGGTTAGCTAGATCACCAACCTAGCCAAAACACTGATCAGCTTGCCCAAACCACTTGGTGGTCAAGTAACTATGCTCGTAGTTGCGCATTTTTAGAATAAAAATAATAATATGGCATCCTTTTCATATGTTTTTTTCTCTAAAATAGGACACCCTTGCAACGATAACACAAATAAATTAAACTCATTTTTTTTATAGTAGCCCAACATTTATTCTCGTTGTTGTTTGAGTTCTTGCTTCCCTTTTAAAAGAAGATAAAAGATACAAGACCATCAAATCCAGACCATTTGAACTCCAAAATTCAGCTTAAAAATAAAAGATTGCAGGAAAAGCAATGATTTCAATTTGCTTATGTTTTACAGAATACGTACAGATCATAGCACAAATGAAACTAATGATACTTTACTGTGACCTTGGATGTGATAGGTTTGAGCGGGGTGGCACCAAGGACTGGGTCAAGGAATCAAGTCAAAAGAGCTAACAGAATTTAGACAGAAGATCAAGCCAGTAGGGATGCTAACCGACTCGGCCGGGAGAAGAGGCCGAGCAGATGCTAATCGACTCGACTAGGAGAGGAGGCCGAGTAGGCGCCGAACGGTTCGGCTGGAAGAAGAGGCCGAGTAGATATCGAACGGCTCGGCTGGAAGAAGAGGCTGAGTAGATGTTGAACGGCTCGACTGGGAGAAGAGGCCGAAGTTAATGTCAAACAACTCGGGCAGGAAATCGAAGAGGTTGAAGTGAATGCCGAACAGTTTGGTCAGGAGAAGAATTCGAAGTAAATGCTAAACAGCTCGGCTCGGATGGGAGGAGACGCTCAATCAAG
>JBAMHZ010000081.1:48918-59422 GCA_037177395.1 Alpinia galanga
TATTACTGGAACACTGTCATCTCATCATTTTTTTGGTGTTCTTATCATCTTTGATGTCCCGAATTGCTTCTATTTTTTTTTTCTTGATTTTCTTCAGATTGATTACGGGCACGAAGACTTCAAGTTCAAGCTCGTTCTATAGAGGGCTATCACAAGAAAATTGGTATTTTTCGAATTGCTTCTATGTTTTTTTCTGATTTTCTTCAGATTGATTACGGGCACGAAGATTCCAAGTTCAAGATCGTTCCATAGAGGGCTATCACAAGAAAACTGAGAAGCTTCCTCTGGTTGGAAATGGTATGTAGCTCCACCACATTTGTATCTTTAAATTTTAACTTTCTCAAATTTATGTTGTCTCATACCAACTTGTTCAATTTGCTTTTTAACTTCTCCCCCAAAATATGAGAATTAGGAAGAATATTCTATCAGTAGATGTTTAGGCAGAATAATTTAAAGGGAGAAAAAAAAAGAGTATGACTGGAACACTGTCATCTCATCGTCATTTTGGTGTTCTTATCATCTTTGATGCCCTGAATTGTATCAAGTTTTGATAATGCATTTTTTCATGCTAGATTCTCTGCTGTTTTTCCATACTATAACTTTCTACTTTCAGGCAGTTGATAAAGCTATGCTTTTTGATCAATTTTCTAAGTTCATCTCATAGGATTGTCATTGTCTAACCAACTGTCTGGTGTTTCATATTGTCCCCTGCTAATGATGATCCATTGGTCCAACCAAGAGCTATATATATATATATATATGTCAAAACATTATTTTATTTGTTTAGCTCATTGTTTCTTCATTCTCATGCACCAATCAGCATTGGAAGCACGAATAATTGGTGCCTTCATCTTTGTTTTATTTTAACTCCATATATCAATTGACTCTCTATTATTCTTTTTATATATATATAATTTATGTGTCAAAGCTTCGCCTGACTAATTTTGGAGATAGACGACCTCTCTCCTTGATTCTACTCTCTGTTATTCTTGTTTTTGGGAGAAGTGGTTAGGCAAAGGCCCTTTTATTCAAAAGTTAACTCATAACATACATTCAGAGGAAAAAGAAGTCCAATGCATGAATATATGAAACTAATGTTAAATGACTGTTTCCATATATTTTATTCCCTTGCCACTTGGTCTGTCTTCCACTTGTGTTCTCTAATAATGTGCTTGTATCGAACCACTATTTATTTTGAAAGAGGTTTGCCAAGAACCATGAATCCTAGTTCTTCAATGGATAAATGCCGCATTAGCTTCCCCTCAAAATTTTGAATGATCGAACTCCTTTGGCCCATGCTACTCAATGACAATTCTTATGCCTTTAGTTTTGTGCCCAACATTATTATTGACTCGAGGGCTTCCATGTACAAGAAACCAACTTAATTATTGATGATTGTCCTACACCCATTGTATCATATGGTTGTACCAATAAAAATATCATAATAACTTTAATATAATAATGAAAATATCATTAATAATTATCGTGACTATTGACTTATATAAGCAAAGGTTTATTTATCATCTACTAACCTAAGGAAAATTGGGCAATGCTAATTTTGTGTTATTATAAAATTGTACATAATGATAAATTCTACTTAACTATTTTTTTTTAAAAAAAATGATTTTATATAGTTACATTATATAAAAAAATTCTTAAATCCTTTTTAAAGTCAATGGAATCCATTTTATCCAAAATGTCGGCTTCCTTAATATGAATTTAGATTGAGAGGTAGGTGAAGGAAAGAAAGAGTTGTTTCATCTCACCAAACCCACTCTGTCCTAAAATATATGCTCGTGTGAATATATATAAAATGTTTGCCACACCAAACACATTTCATGTGCCCTCCCCCTCCCCTTGACCTCCAAACTACCCACCAAACTAAACTAGCCTTGTCTAGAGGTCACACCTAAGTTGGATTTTAGAAAACAAGAAACGGATTCGATACCCGAAGCCCACACTTACCGAATAACTTAATGAGCTAACACCTTCGTAAAAAAGAATAACTTGAATTAAATATTTTTTTTATTTATAAAACTTTTATAGATTTTTAGATATTTTATAATTGAATCATAATTTTTGAAACATTAGATCTAATTTTTGGTTTGGTACCAAAGTTTAGATTTGGTTCGGATCTACCTTTCCTATCCAAGTCTACACTTTACCTAACTACATGACCCCCTAAAAGGATTTATTGTAGATCCTTTTCATGCTATTTTTTTTTTAAAAAAATCTATTTAAGTAGTGCCCTTCTTTTGGATGAATAAAAATACTCCCAAAGCATGATTTGAGAAGAAAGATTATCATTGGAAAGTTAAAAGGCAACTAACAAATTGCCTTTTTAGTCAAAGCAAACTTTAACCTTCAAAATAAAATTTTATTCTCTTTCTTAAACTTGTCTTTACTTTCTAAATATAATAAATTTTAGGATGAAATTGAAACTTATCTATTTTTATCACACTAGTAGACCCTTGAAGGGCATGTTGAGTAAGCTTGAAAAAAATGTCAAAATTTAGTGATATGTAATTTTTTATATAACCATGAGAATGGAAATCAAACTTCTCTTTGATCTCGATTGAATCAACTATGAATTGTTGATGATTTCAATGGATTCATCTTAAAGTTTTCATTTTTTTTAAAGGTCAATTTAATAATTGTTTTTTTTCAGGGAATGAATTAGATAATTTATTTTAAAATAGTTGGACCAATCTAAGTGCCGTGGCTTTACAAATGCCTCATGTGGCCACATTAATAATTTAGTCCCTTAATTTATATTGTGGCAAATATTTCAACAAAGATAAAAAAAATCATTTTAATTTCCTAAGATATCAAAATATTAGGAAAAACTAATTATAAGTTTAGTCAAAAGAATATGTGGAGGGTCAACCACGCTGTCATATGCATGCATTGTATATTAAAATAAATAAATAAGTAAAATATTTCGATTAAATGGAGATTCGAATGTTAATTAGATTTATTTTTTTAATTAAAAAGGTTATTTTTTAATTGATACTTTCGGCGATCGATTTAATTGTAAAAAAAAATTCATCGATCATTAAAAGTAAATTAAAAAATTCAATGATCCAGTAATTTAATATTTTAAAATTTATCATTGTATTTAAATTTTTTTTTAAAAAAGCAAAAAAGTTGAACTTTTGGATGATACTGCGAACTCATCGAATGAATGACCCAGCAATTTGAGAGACCGAAATAAAGTGAAAGGAAAGTAGTTTATTGTAAAAAATGTTAAAGAATATGCTTAAAAGTTAAAACTAGATGTTCAGTGAAATGGAATTTTCTTTTATTTAACATAAAAGGCCAAAGTATTTGAAAATTTAGCTCATAGCCACTGATCAAAATGCTGTCCTAAAAAACAAAAGCGTGCTTGTCAAACAAACGCGGAACAATCATCCCCCACCCTCTTCTAACAGTCCAGATCCAATCTGACCTTTGATCCAACGGCTCAACGTGCTTCTTCTCCAGCTATTGGCCAAGTCGCAGTCTTTTTATTTCCACGCCAGTTCCTCCAAATCCAAATCTCGAGCGAAGAAGGAGGCGGAGGATTCGAAGACATGGCCGCCTCGTCCACAGTGAACGTTGCTGGCGCCATCGCCGGCCTGGCAGTCTCCAGCCGCAGCTCACCCTCCGCCTCCCACGCCGACCGCCTTGCCGTCCCCGCCTCCGCCGCCGGGTTCGCCCTCGGCGCCCGCTCTTTCGTTGCCTCTTCCTCCTCCCTTCGATTCCATCAGCACCGCCTTCCCCGCACCGCCGCTCGCCGCGCGATCGCCGTCAAGGCCGCTGCGGTCGAGACGCTCCAGACCGCCGCCACTGAGGCTCTCGTCGAGAAGTCCATCAACACCATCCGGTTCCTCGCCATCGACGCCGTCGAGAAGGCCAACTCCGGCCATCCCGGCCTCCCCATGGGATGTGCCCCGATGGGACACATCTTGTATGACGAGGTCATGAAGTACAACCCGAAGAACCCTTACTGGTTCAACCGAGATCGATTTGTGCTCTCCGCCGGCCATGGATGCATGCTCCAGTACGCCTTGCTCCACCTTGCTGGTTACGACAGTGTTAAGGTTTGGTCTATAACCTTTTCTGAGTTTTACTTCCAGATTTGATGTGGATATTACCGAGCACGCTGGGAGGTTGAGGTTTATGGATTTTTTTCCCGACTAGTTGGATCGGAATTTTGATGGATCTTGGTTGTTGATGCTTTTTCTCGTCGTTCTTTATTTCAATTATCGCTTTGACCGGTGAACTTCTAATTGCAACTTCTGACTTCTCGTTTCTTCCCCTTTTCCTTAGCTATTTGTTCGAATCTTTGTTTACTTGCTACTTCGTTTGTTATTTTATCAGAATACTGACAAGATTGTTTTTCCTCTGTTCTTAACCATGGTATGTTTACTATTTTTGAAGTCTAGATCTTAAGATTTCAGCACTTTCTCCAATCGATCTGTTAATTTAACGGCCTTTGCGTTTACCAGCAAACTAACCGATCTGTTTTAGGTCGAGATGAACAACTCAAAACGCTCAACATATTAGTTCACTTGATTTCTTGAATGCATCTTGTTTGTGCTTCAACTTAACCACGTCATGGGTTATATCAAAAATGTATCTTTTAACCAAGGAAATGTACTTTTGATCTGTGCCAAAGATTGAAGACATAAAACAGTTTCGTCAATGGGGAAGCACAACACCTGGTCATCCTGAGAATTTTGAAACACCCGGCATTGAAGTTACTACTGGTTTGTGTATTTGATATTTTTATCATTAAGGAATTATTGTTCATTCTAGATCAATCCTTCCCTTGCTTCCTTTAATTCATTACTTTAAGAGTTTAAGATACTGATTGGTTGTCATGGAATGATGAAGGGCCACTCGGTCAGGGTGTTGCAAATGCTGTTGGTTTGGCACTTGCTGAGAAACATCTAGCTGCTCGATTCAACAAGCCTGGCAATGAGATCGTTGACCATTACACGTAATTGCTCTTTCCATCCTATTCTTTCCTTGTTATCTTGCTTGGTTCATTCATTTGACTAATTTGGTAATATGTTTCAGATATGTTGTACTTGGGGACGGTTGCCAAATGGAGGGTATTTCTAATGAAGCATGTTCTCTTGCTGGGCATTGGGGTCTTGGAAAACTCATTGCATTGTATGATGATAACCACATTTCTATCGATGGTGACACCGAGATTGCATTTACAGAAGATGTTAGTGCTCGTTTTGAGGCTCTTGGATGGCATACGATCTGGGTGAAGAATGGTAACACTGGCTACGATGATATTCGAGCTGCCATTAAGGAGGCAAAGGCAGTGAAAGACAAGCCCACACTTATCAAGGTTTGTTGAGCTTTTTTCTGAGCACCAGGAATATGGCTAAGTGGTTGTGTTTATTGTGGAAATCAGAGTGTTGATTGAGCACTGTATCCTTTCAGGTGACTACTACAATTGGATTTGGATCACCAAACAAGGCTAACTCATACAGTGTACATGGAAGTGCATTGGGTGCCAAAGAAGTTGATGCAACTAGACTAAATCTTGGGTGGCCATATGAGCCTTTCCATGTACCTGAAGAAGTCAAGAAGTAAGCGAATATGCAATCCTTATTCTATTTGTCAAATACATTTAAACCTTCGGATATAAATTTTGCTTTATGTATTCTAGTCATTGGAGCCGTCATATCCCTGAAGGGTCTGCTCTTGAAGCCGAATGGAATGCAAAGTTTGCAGCATATGAGAAGAAGTACAAGGATGAAGCTGCAGAGCTAAAATCCATTATATCAGGAGAACTGCCTGCCGGTTGGGAGAAAGCTCTTCCGGTGACACTAATTTACTTTGTTACCTTTATTCTTTTTCTTGTATTCCCATTGGCAATGTGATTATGTTTAACTCAAATGCTTTACTCCTCCAGACATACACCACTGAAAGTCCTGCAGATGCCACCAGAAACTTATCACAACAGAATTTGAATGCACTCGCTAAAGTGCTTCCTGGACTTCTTGGTGGCAGTGCTGATCTTGCTTCTTCGAACATGACTTTGCTTAAAATGTTTGGTGACTTCCAAAAGGGCACACCCGAAGAGCGGAATGTTCGATTTGGTGTTAGGGAACATGGGATGGGTGCTATCTCCAATGGCATTGCCTTGCACAGCCCAGGCCTTATTCCATATTGTGCCACTTTCTTCGTCTTTACTGACTACATGAGGGCTGCCATAAGGATCTCAGCTTTGTCCGAGGCAGGAGTCATCTATGTGATGACACATGATTCGATTGGTCTAGGGGAAGATGGTCCAACCCATCAGCCAATTGAGCACTTGATAAGCTTTCGAGCGATGCCCAACATTCTCATGCTCAGGCCTGCTGATGGGAACGAGACTGCTGGTGCCTACAAGGTTGCAGTGCTCAACAAGAAGAGGCCATCAATTCTTGCTCTCTCTAGGCAGAAGCTTGCTCAGCTTGCAGGTTCATCAATCGAAGGGGTTGAGAAGGGTGGATATGTCATTTCAGATAATTCCTCCGGTAACAAACCAGATCTGATATTGATCGGAACTGGTTCCGAATTAGAAATTGCAGCCAAGGCTGCTGATGAACTGAGGAAGGAGGGCAAAACTGTACGTGTGGTTTCTCTTGTTTGTTGGGAGTTGTTTGAGGAGCAAACGGTTGAGTACAAGGAGAGTGTCTTCCCTTCCGATGTCACTGCTAGGATTAGCATTGAAGCAGGAGCCACACTTGGATGGGAGAAATATGTTGGAAGCAAAGGCAAGGCTATCGGTATTGACCGGTTCGGTGCTAGTGCTCCTGCTGGGAGAATATACAAGGAGTTCGGCATCACAGCGGAGAATATCATAGCCGTAGCCAAATCTCTATAAGCTGAATTTGTTCAAGGTTTCTCTACATCTTCATTCCAAAGACAACTAGGTAATGCTATCTTGAGTTTGAGAATACTTGAGGAATTAGAACCTGCTTAAGACACTGGCTTTTGCCCCCCTAATAAATTTTCGAATGTTCTTGAGCATTTCATTCTTGTATTTGAACAAAAAAACTTCTTCATATCTAGGACAGCAGATGATTATATTGGATTGTGTAATCATACGTTGCTCTCTGTTATTTGTCGAAACTTTCAACTTGTGCTCAAACCTTTTCCAGGTAAATCTTTTTGTGGCTATTCCTCACTATTTGTTTTCTCTTTCTATCATTATGCTTTGTTTGTTTGCATCTATTTCTATAGTTGAAGATATGCATGGCCACAAATGGCTGAGGATTTGGATTAGGTTTTGTATCGGCCACTGGAGATGGTTGGATGGGAACATCCACTCTATTTATGGCTGAGTAGGCCCTTTCTATTGTTGCAAATCATATGGAGGACCTTTAATAGGATCTTCACAGCCATGGAATTAAAATTATCCTATTTGCTAAAGACGAACACCATTGAATTTGCTTGTAATAAGAGCCATCTATCACGGTTTAGTTCCAATATCATTTCAAGTGTTTTATGATAAAAGATGCAACTAAACAATATAGTTGACAAGTGCAGCCCAGTTGAGCTTAATATTTTAAAATTTGTTTATTAAAAAAAACTACAAATAAATTTGTAGTAAAATAAAATCATTCAAAAACTACAAATAAATTTGTAGTCAAAGCCAAGATAATTATACAGAATAACTTACATGAAACCAAATCATTCAAAAATTTGGATAATGTACACAAATGAAAAGGATTAGAAACTAGAAAACATACATAAGAGGGTTACATAACTAGACAATTGTAGCTTCTTGAGCTCATGTCTCTTTCTTAATAATACAACAAATATTGCATATTGCTCCATCCTATGAGTCTGCTCTTTATATTGAAAGTAGTATTGGAATCCTGATGGTTAACATTTGACAACTCACCCACCAAACTCTCCATTTCTTAAGCATTGTGTTGTACTATGAATGGGTGTTGGTTAAGAATTCTCAATCTATTGAGCTCCTCAACCACTTCATGCCTCTCCTCTCCTTTAACTTTAAACATTCCTTGATAACTAAAGTCAATTCTCGAATAAATTCTATAATAACTTTCAATTTCACTTGTTTGTTTGAGATTTCTAAAACCCTATTATGATTCTCTAATACAATAAAAGTTAACACCAAACTCATTTGTTTTTTAGATTCTTCAAAATTAATAATCTTTGTACTGTAAATAACTCCAAGAGAATAAGATCAAAGCTATAAACATCACTCTTATAGATTAACTCATATATATATCATCAGGTACTCTGGATTAACATTACTACGAGTGAATTGCAGCAAGGTAGCAAATTGTTTCTCTTCTTTTAGAATAAACTTTGAAGCTGAAAATTTTACTATATTATTTATATCTAAAAGTATATTAGACGGTTTCACATCCCCATGAATGACTTGGAGTGAAGTTTTCAAGTACTAGTCCAAAGCATCAGCTAACTCATAAACAATTAATATAAAAAAAAACCTGAAGCTCGATTCTTATTTCCATGAATTCAATGAAACAAAGTTCCAATGAGAACGAACTCATAGACCAAAAATGATATCTTCGTGTCTAAATTATTCCAGATTGTTTTTTTTAAAATCGTCATTGATAATCTTAGATTAATTTCTTTACGACAATAAAATCTTGATTTTCCAAATCTCCTTTATACACAACTTCATTAATTGCCTCCTCTCCCAATAATATTTTTGCCATCAAAATGATTTGTTGCCTTCTCCAATTCTTTTCTTTCAAATATCTTAAATTTGTCGAGACCTTTTTCTAGCTTGATCTTTTCCTCTAATTCATAGCCTGCATATTGTTGGAAATATTTTCTTTTCATCTCATTTCGTTTTCTTCTTTGATATATTGACTAACAAAACAATTACACCACTGCAACAGCCTGCAAGGTTCATACATACATGCCATCATTATAGTACGCGAATTGTCGAAACGCATAGCAAACCTTCTGGCTTTATAGTAATTGAGATTCTTGGGTATGGAAGTTCAGCACTAGCAGCAACGCATGCCGGAGCAGGAGCCATTGGCGATGCTGTTTTTACCGTGGCACACGGACACACTGCAGGCACTACAGTAGTTTATATGTTCCCAGGGGCGCCGAGTAGGTAGGCAAGGGTGTGGCATCTGTGGAGATCAGAGAACCTACATGGGGTGTCTTCCAGATCCTGAGATCCAACACCACCGTGTGCAAGTGACAGTGTTGTTATTTGGATTGTAACACGCCGAGGATATGTGGTTGAGCATGCGCACTTGGCCCATGGCCAGCGATAGCGATATATTGGGAACCTCAACTGATGCGCGCTTGGGATTTTTCAGATCCTCAGAGATGACGATGTGAGGATGAGTTCTTATCTAAATCGTAGCAATAAGAGAGTGAACGGTTGAAGGGATGGTCTTCTCCAGTTTTCTTTTCCTGCCAAAGTCAACACTAGGTCAAACGGTCACTGATTTCCCGGCTAACGATCCTCCAATGTCTAAATTAGAACTCGCTAGTGGTAGGAGGAAGAAGAAGAAGAAGACTAGAGATAGAAAATGTAAAAAGAAAGTAAAGAGTAAGAGAATGTTCAACCCTTGTGTCGGTGTTTTGCTTCCTCTCTTATAGCTAGGAATCTTTTCCCCGCCTTTTTCTCTCCCACAATCACTTTCCACCTTTTCCTTCTCATGATTACCTCCTCTTCTCTGACACGGAGACATCTGAGGAGTTGAGGGCGCCGTGGAGGTGACAGGTGGTAAGGCGTGAGAGGTTGAGGACGTCATGGAGATGACAGGTGGTGAAGCGAGGTAGTCTTGTCAGGCTGTTAAAGAAACACATCTTTCTTATTATGGTATAAGGTGTCTTCTAGATGTCGTCATAGGCAGTAGTGTCTTTCACCCCTTAATAATCTCGTAGGTGCGGAAGGAAGGAATCTTCTGCAGGACCTTCATTGACAAGGATGTGAGTTTTCCCAAAGTATTGAACCGTTTCGTTTGGCTTCAAGGATCTGTTTAGTGACTAAGCTGATCTGCCTCAGCTTTAGAGTTTGATTGTCGACCGAACTGACTTGTCTCAGCTCGGAAGTTTATTTTTCGATCGAGCTGATCTGCTTCAGCTCGAGAGTTTGACTATCGACCGAGCTGATCTACCTCAGCTCGGAAATCTGTCTGTCGATTAAACTGATCTGCCTCAGCTCAGAAGTATGTCTATCGACCAAGCTAGTTTGCCTTATCTCGGGAGTTTGTCTGTCGACCAAGCTGATCTACCTTAGCTCGGAAGTCTGTCTAGACTGAGTCATTCTGCCTTGATAATATTATTCAAATCGTTTTTATTTGACTCGGTCGTTCTCATATCTGACCTGAATACTCATTAAAGTCTCATTAATTTTCTTTGACTTTTTCTATTTTTTAACTTTGAGATATGAAATAAAAATCCAGTGGCATTGTCAACGCTGCGATAGAATGACTTTTTGACCATGTCAAGTCGCAGGCTAGATTGAAATAAGCCTCCTCCCAAGGAA
>JBAMHZ010000081.1:168104-179878 GCA_037177395.1 Alpinia galanga
CCAAGCCTCCGGTCCGACCAATCCCTTGAGATCAAAATTGTCCCTGGAGGAGGGCTGCTGGGCCCTCACTCAAGGCTCAAAATTCAGGTTTTAAAAAAATATATAGAAAGGGGCCTAATTTTTTTCAAAAATAATTTTTTTACTATTATAGGGGCCTTTTTTTTTTTTTTTTGTTTCGCTCAAGACCCCCAAACTTCTAATATCGACTCTGCTTGAGATAGTCAACCTGGCTTGATGGTCCTATGAAAACATCTCATCGACAGTTGAGCTGGACAAAATCGAAACCCCTGCAAATCTCCCCCAACTGTTAGGGTAAATTAGAAAAACGTTCGCAGCTTTTTGACCGTCTAGTCCAGACTCTATAGTTGTATCATCCTTGAAAATTTATGCAATGTTGAAACATTACTTTATCCGCTGAGTAAACTCCTGCATAGAGGGTTATCTCTATAGATTTGTTTAAAATTCATCGTGGAATATTATCACAATTGAATTATTCAAGATGCACACGTAATTAAGCCATAATTAATCGTTGAGATGTTTTTATTCAAGATCCTTACTTTATCCACCTAACAGTACATTGTGATTCATAATTAATTGAAAAGTCGACATTGACTTCAGAATGTTTCTCAACCCTTCAACCGTTAGAGTTATTTGTATCATTGTTCCCTTCACTCATCCTATACTCATTTGGTTTAGGACATAGTATATGTGCTCGTCCCCACTATGCTAATTACTTCACACTTAGACCAAATTTATTATTTTATTACGTGGATTCAAGTTACTTCATACATATGTCCAAGAAGACTATCTTCTCAATATTTGTGCTTTAGCCAAAGACTTCTAAATAACATCCTGATAAGATGCTTAAAGTATATGTCTTCTTTAACTGGAGTAGTGAATCATCTATCGGCTATTTAAATATCTTCGATCACTTTGATTTATACCCAATCAACTCGAAATGACATCTTATATGAAAATTACTGTGAAACAGTCAAAGTATAAGTTATCATGACTAAGATAATTTGAACATATTAAGTTTATGGAAGCTTGCATTTGAACTACAATGAAATCTTTATTGACATAAAGAACTACATGAAGTTTCACAGTAAATCACTCCAATAAATTAACTAACCTTAACTAGCATCCATATTAACCCTCTCAATATCTCTATATTTCTATCAAGTAAATACTGAATGTTTGGATAAAGCAAGAAGTATAATATACGTTAGTCTCATGTAATTTATAATATTCAATCTCATCAATTCATCGATTAGGAAATATTTTAAATACTTATATAATTATACATGATGAGATATATACTAATTGTGATCTAATTACAATTTCTTTATAATTTAATATTTTATTTTTAAAATTAATTGTTTTTAATTTAATATTTTAAAATTTGTATAAAAATTACTTATAAATTTATGGTAGGGTTTAAAAAATTAAAATTATTAATTACTTTTTTAAATAGATGGGATGGAGTCTACTCTAGCCCAACAGTTACCATAAGTCTTCCTTTGATTTTTATCTGAATCTTCTTTGCAAAAAAATATATAGAACTATCACATTAATAACTCCCCTCAGCTACCCTTGTCGAGGAGAAGGGTAAATCAGAAACTCATATATGATAAGTGCAAATGAGGGGATGAGTCGATGGCTTAGAGTTATAATTTTTTCAGGAATTGACCCCTGCCCATTTAAGAGTTACACATATACATTTACCAATCGAACCAACCTTGGGGGCATATCATCCACCGTAGTTATCAGCCGCAAAGAAGATAACTATGGTGGATCATAAATTATTCAAATTTATTTATTTAATTGGCTTCAATGCTATTGAGTAAATATAAATGAACTATTACCAAATTAAAAGCTTCAATGCTACTGAGTAAATATAAATGAACTATTGCCAAATTAAATGCCAAAACTTATTGACTTGATTCGTTTAACATTCTAAACCCAGCCTTCTGCCAACCTCCTCCGAGTAAAAATAGTAAAAAAATAAACCCTAAAAGCTCATTTTTCACTGTTGCAAGCCCTTCCCCATGTCGACGCCATTTGTCGAAGTCCATGGATATGCGATCGCCTCGCAGATGGATCCCAATGCCTCTTGCCGATCGTAAGCAGAGCTGTAGAAGGAGAAGAGAAATCCAAGAATACCGACGGCGTTACTCCGCCCCGTGATCTGTGAGTACCGCCTTCTCAGTTTTAGTTAATCCGCAACATTTTTGAGCTTCGTTTACGCTCCCTGCTTAGTGTTCTGGAATAGATCGTAGTCTACGTTTCTCCGGGCAATGTAGTTATCCATCAAATTGCACCAGGTTTCAAATGTTGAGCCAATTACAGAAGTATCGGTAGTATCATAACATGAAACGCTAGAAATCGTTCGCTGCACAGAGCGTCGCAATAGTTGCAGATGCATCAGCAGCCTTTATACAAGCTCTTGATTTCCCTGTCATGTCCTCTCCAATTCATCACATTATCCATTTGGCTAAAGAACTAACATGCTCATCTTTTATCCTTCCTTTCAGCCTTTTCCGCATAACATTTTAGCAGTAGTTCACGCATAAATATGTACTCTTTCATTCATCACACAATTCATTTGGCAAATAAATTAACATGCTTATCTGTTAGCCCCAGAACGCAACCATTCCATACCAAAAAATAAGGGTATATTGCTAGAGAAGGGAGTTTTTAGATGATGACAGTGACAAACCTTCTCTTAAAAAGAAAAAAAAAACTTGTTTGGTTGGGTGAATAGTGATAGGTGATGTTTTCAATAGTTACATTTGCCAGAGCAGCAATGGTAAACCTTATTTGAGAGTAGATCTGACAATTTTATGCACCATATTTTCCATGGAGTGTCCATGTGAGAAGTAGTGTTAATTGCAAATGACTAATGACTGGAACCTGTTAGCCATTGATGAAAAATCAATACATATGATTTATATCCTTATTGCTAGTAAGTTGCTCAAAATCTTTTATTTTGAGTTTCTACAAAGACATACCCTTATGCACGGCCTGAATACTCCACCTATCCACTTGGATCAAGACGCGGTGCTTTTTCTCTATGTGCCAATGCTGATCATCATAAGCAATCTTTTGTTACCTGGTTGCAACATTGAATGCAGACCAATTAAAATGGTTGATAAAGGAAAGAAGAATTAAGCATGATTGCTTTATGACGTTCAATAATGTGATACTAAGTGATATGAAACCTATAGAGCATTATACATCTGGATCGAATAAACTAGAAAACTCGGTGATTAAGAATGTGGGTGGATACCTGAATATGTGTTTCATCTGTGCTTGCGTTTGGTTCTACATTTAAGTTCTGCTGCTGTTGATCACTGGTAATTCCAACAGCATTGTCTGTATGTCCATTGGGCTCAGCATTCGTATTCAGAGAAAGCCCTGCTAATATATCAAACTGGGGTGGCCTGGGCATCAGAACTGGAAATCCCTGGCCTTGGACTCCAAAAATCGAAGGATTTACAGGTCCTGGTATTCCATTCATGCCAGGTAACCCTGAACTTGGAATGCAAGGAAACTGTGATGCATGCATCGGTGGAATTGGAATCATTGGACAACCTGGGGTTAATCCCATGCTGGTGCCCACTCCACCTACTGAAGGGAAATGAGCCATCAATGGTCCGCGCATGTGTTGCATTGCAGGGGGAAACATCATAGGAGGTGGCATGTACAGCCTGCTCCCCATGGACATGATCTGTTTTATAATACAGAATTGCTGAGTGGCAAATCAAACATGACAAATCCATCTAATAAGGTATTTACCTGAACTTGCATCTGAAGTGTTTTAAGGTACTCGATAGCCTCTTCAAGCATTGAAGCTTTGTCCACCTTCAAAAAATGATATATATGAATTAGATATACTTATTTTAGTCAATGGCACTGTTACAGAATAATTTTTGGTTATTTTCCCTTGGCAGTTCCTTTGTACTTATGTATGCTATATTATAACTATGTCCAATGATACAACTGATATTTACACTTCACGACACTCAAGCTGATTTAAATATATTATTAAGAATCTAGCTTGTTCCAGATACATTCAATTCTATAGGTCCGGATTTGGTAAGGAAGTTGACTAGTTAGTCATTAGGATTCACAAACGAATTGACAAATTCATTGATCTAAAATTTCTCTTTAAAGAAATAACCATCGATCCCAATTTGTTTTGGTTTCTCAGGAAATACCGAATTAGCAGCTATGTGCATGACAATCTAGTTCCCAGAGCAAAGCTCCAATAGCTCTAATGGGATCATGCCCAATTGTTTCACTCAAACAAGTTCGCACGTTATTAGCATCATGATTCTATACTCTACTTCTGTACATAACCTGATAGTCCATTTTGCTATTTAAGAAAATAAGGTTGCCTCACTAGACAGTTAAGGCTTAAGCAAAAACACAATCCAACATAATTCATACATGAATGAAATGGGGTGTAATCGGAATGAGATTAGAAATAGATTGGATGAATTGAAAGGGGAAACATCCATTACATTTTTTGTTTGGCTGCAATTTAGAATGATATAGCTAGTCGAATGCTTCAATCTATGTTTTACCCTCTTATTCATCTAATTCTTCTGACCAATTTAACTTCCGTCTCTTTCAGAGTTCCCAATTTGCTTCATTCATTTGACAATTCTAGTTTTCATTTATCTGCATGACATTCTTGACTTAGTTGATCCACTAAAAACATCTGACTTGCTCAACCGACTTGATTGGCTGGATCTATCCACCCAGCTTGATCAGTTTAACTGAACCAACCATCTACTTGGCACAACAACTAATTTGCTCTAACTAAACACATGACTTAGTTAGCTCAACTGGCCTGCGCAATTCATCCATTTTATTTAACTATTTTTTACTTTTGAGATAATAGTTAGTTAATAAGAATTATATTTGGTTGAAGTGGAATGAAACTTTTCCCTTTTAAAATATGAAATACAATTAGCAGGATGAGTCTTTTCTTTTAATACATCAATTCCACTCAAATTATCCATCCAAACATTAAAATACAATTCTAGAGGGAACAAAACATTCTGATATTGCATTCATGTGTACCAAGCTCAACCTTAGGTGGGAAATCTCTTGATATTTTAAACATATTCAAAGACACTCATTTCGGCGTTTTGTTTTCTCTCTCTAACTTTCTATTCGTTTTATATGCGACCAAGGGGCTCAACATTGTTACAGGTAAAGGGTAAGCCCTGACACCAGGTTATAAGGATAAAATCAGATTATTTTTCTACATTTATATTATAAATCAACAAAAACACTGCAAGTAGGACTTTAATACTGTTGATATTTTACATTTAGGTCCGAAACAACACCAATAGCATTGCTTTCTACAAAGATTGAAATATAGATTACCTTGTTACAGTTAGGTATAAGCTCTTGTAGTGCACGCATTTTCTCATTAATCCTGTTCCTCCTCCGCTGCATATAGACAGTGTAAGCATTCACTTTGTAATCAACCCAACAAAAGAAATGGAAAGCAACTTAGCTAGTTTTTTCATTTATTAATAGAATTTTATTTGAACATTTGTGACAATTTGCTTGAGTACTCACTCTTTCTGACAAGTTATGAACTTCTGCAGCCCGACTTCGCTTTGTTCTTTCACCACGTCCAGTTGGCAGCTTCCTTAAGTCAGCAGACTCGTCTTGGAGATCCTACATGTATATTTGCCTTGGCCAATTTAGAAATGGAAATCCAATAGAGTCTGATTTTTGGCAAAACTAATGTTGTTATCACTGGCTTACTTCGCTGTGGCTGAGGTAATCAGAGTCTTCTGCATCATATTCTTTTCTCTTTTCACCATGTTTTGGCTCATTAGATGCAGCTAGATTGATATTCCCTGAACACAGAGACGAAGATGGCATAACTGCTTCAGCATCTTTTCTGATGCCATGCCTACAAAGAGCCACACTGGCTGCGAAGCTTGAACTTGGAAGACTATCTGGCAAGTTAGTACCATTATTACTGTTCCTCAGAGTATCCTCCCCACTGATTTTATTGGAAAATTCAACTGAGCTGCCTCCTTGAAGAGTCTTCGCAGATGATCCCAGTTCCAACCCGAGTGGACCAGAGCCTGATTGCCTTTGTACCTTGTTAACATCCTTATTACCGCTATTACTTTCAACTGGTCTAAAAGTGACAGGATTGGTGCTTGCAGTAAATGCTTTCTCATTGCTTCGCAATCCAGCAGAAATATGGGGGCTTGCCTTAGCAAGTGCGGCGGGTCTTGCAAAATGTGAGAAGTTCATCAGAGTTCCCATACCGCCATGTTGCTGCTTCTGCTTGGAACTCGCTGGTCCCTGATTCTGCAGTCTTCTGCCGGGCGCATCCCGGCATTGCGGTTCTTGAGCTACATTATTACCGTTACTCCTGATGTCAACTACTGTTGACTTTGAATTAAGAGCTGAAGCTTGGCATTGCTGTGGATGGCTGGTTCTGATTTTGCTCGAACCCAAACTACTCCATGTAGGTGCTTTTGGAACATGGTCACGTTCCACATTGTTTGAGCTTCTAACTTCTTGACCTAACCCAACAGTTCGACCAGTTCCAACAACATTGCTCCTGTGGGTTGAAAGAGGATTCACATCAAATGCCGAGAACTCATTCAAGAACTCTGCGCAATAATCATTCTGGAGAGTCTCACTTGGCAAAACTTCCTCTATCGGATAACTGATCCACGGCACAATATCATCATCGTGAACATTCACTCCACTATGGGTGGAATTTATTGACAGCTGATGGTCATCAACTGCGCCAGGATGAGGAAATTTACTAACTTTTTCCCTGGTCTCCTTTTCTTGAACAGTGCCATAACGGAATGAGAAGGCACCGCTTGGGAAGGAGCCCTTTCTCGCCTTACTGTGCTGGTTCTGCATCACGATTTGACCATTCTCCCATGCTAACTCAGCGAATTCATCATCAGGTCTTATCACAAATCCATGTAAAAACAAGGTAAGATATCATTCCAGAGCATGCAATGAGAGACAGCAACAAACAAGAGCAGAATTGAACCAAGTCATCCAGCAGGTCAACTTGGATAAGATGTACACTTACATAGAGAACAGATCAGATGAGCCATTTGGCATCCTTGGTTGTATGGTTTCGTGCTTTTGCCTCATCGTCCAGGGAAGGAGTTCATGATATAAACGGAATCTATTTTTATGTCTCAAGAGATGCAATGTTTCAGCTCAGCTTCCAGATCTCACGCTGAGACCTGCAGCAACACAGATATCTCAGACAAAGATTCAAATTTTCTTACTAGAACAGAAGAAAGATCCAAACTTTCTTGTCGCGAAACAGCAAATGGATCACAAATATTACCCAAAGGAGGAAATCGAGCAGACGCAGAAGCACTAACAGCAAGTTAAGACTCTTGATTCATTCAACAAGAAACCAATTTCTTCAAAAAGGTTAAAGGTAAAAAAAAAAAAAAAGCTTCAACCCTGCAAAAGTGGCTAAAGGGCACAGGAAGCGACCTCAAGTACTACAAATTCCCTATAAAACTCTTTCAAATGGTGATGTATTCCGAGTGCTCGGCAGCTGGATCTTGAGTACAACACCGTCAACTGGCAGAGCAGGGCACAAGGGCACAAAGCGAGGTAATTGATCTCTTTTTTCACTCTTTTTTGCTTATCCGCGTCTTGTCTTGGTTTCTAGCACACAGCGAGAATAGTACTCAAGGTACCAACTCGCAGTTCTTATCCTACCATGAGTGTATGTGACAACTGAATTCTAGAACTGAAGATTAGGCCTACTGTTAACTCACTGAAAGCAACCTACTGGTGGACCTAGAGCTGCAGGCAGTTATTGAATACCCTATATTTAATACACAGCCGAATCCTAGATTTTTACGTCTGTTTTTTTTAACCAATCACGTAATTTAACAAGTTCAATTGAGAACCGACTCAGAGATCAGAGCTCTCTGTTTTTTTTTTCTCTCTCTCTCTCTCCCTCTCTCTTTTCTTTTTTGATTATTTAAGTGTTTTGAGTCCCAATTAATTCTAAAGTTAGTTTTAGCTATTATAATTTTGTGTATTTTGATATCCAAAAATGTACCACAGGAGGGGAAAAAATCAAGTCTATACTGAACTGGCCAGTTGAATCGTTTGCATAAACCAAATCATGGTCCAGCCGGTTCATCTACCCGTCCGGTCTTAGGTCCACCCCAATTGATATCCAGTGGGATAGATTGACTTCTTATTCTCCCGGAGAGGAAGGAGGCAGTGAGAGGGACACATTGTCATGTTTCTCCCTCGCCCATGATGGTGTCAGCTCGCATTGTGGAGGAAATATCGACCACGAATCAATGCTCTGACATCCTTATCACCTCTGCAGGGCCTCCCACTGTAATAATCATTAATAGATTTGACTTCCGCTTAGTTGAAATCTCAAACTAACCTCCCTAGATTTTCTCATAGATTTTCCGTACTAACTAGATTTGCAATGTTTCTCCACCAATGGCGCCCATTTAAGTATCTGCGATCTGAGCATTGGATTATAAACTTCGTAGATGAAACAGCAGGCATTCATCTCTCGCTGCTACTTTATGTCATCATGTAAGGTTGGCCTTCAAAGTCATCTTTTGAAACGCATCACCGAGACGACCAGTTGCTTCTTTCTTTTGTAGACGTGGCAATGGCTCATTCTTTCAGCGAGTGATGCTTCTGTGGCTACAATGAGATGAGACTGAGAGGACCTGTGATGGAGACTGAGATGGAATAATACTGCTACAGAATGAAAAAATGGAGGTCACCGACTTTTCTCTCAAATCATTTGGTTTTATCTATTTTGTTCCTTGCTTTGATAAGATTTTGGAAAGTAGCCTAAGCATTACAGCTATTTGTCTTGTGACTACATGGATATTAAACTTGATGCTTGATTCTTATCCACTAGGAATTTACAGGATTTGTGGGATCGGGTCAGATTGGGATGGGAGTAGTTTCATATAGAGCAGCGATTAACTCTGACCAAATAACTATTATGGCACAAATAATCTTGAATAAGTGGAGTTCTCCACTTCCAACAAGAGTACTGGGCGGTAGAAATCTCCATGGATGGAAACCTTCTAAATGATTATGTCTGTCTAGGATCCATAGGGACATTAAAAGCGATGGGTTAACTGATGCCCTAAACCCTATAGATGATATGCACGGTCACTGGAGATTTACCAAGGGGCATTTAATGTGATGAGTCATCTCACATTTAATGGGAGTCATTAGTTGAGACAGTCAGATCACATAACTCTCCCATATTTTTGCCAACTTATCCATCCAGTTCAGTGTTCAAATTCAATCATTCCTGAAGCACTAACTGTTAATTTTTCTACTCGTCTAAATTATTTATGATGCATTATGCCGTGTCTGAACCATTAACTCACAGAGTTGGCGTAGGGAAAAAGGAGAAATAATACAAGTCTTGTCTATTTGCTGGTGATAATTAATGTAACTGACTTGCTAAAATATTAAAAAGACAAATAATGTACCTACATGAGCATGGGTACTCCTGAACTTTGTGGACTTTATAATAGTCGATTGAAAAAGTAAGTGGAATAGCTTTGCCATCTCAGAGAAAATTTATAACTGGAACAATGCTTGCTTGCTAAAATAATAATCTTTACCAAAGAAGTTGTTCTTATTTTTGTTTTTATATTGGCATATTAGTTTATTCTTATTTCTGTTTCTATACTGTATCATCAGGACTAATTTTAGTCACGTGATTTAGCTCAGTTCACCAACTCATTTACCTAGTCTATATCATTATATATTAAATTTGCTTAACTTGTTTAATCCATGCAATTCATTGGCTTGTTCTATCTTATCTAATTTACTTAGCTTACTAGGTGATTTTGCATGATTGGTTTATCCATTATACTTGACTCATGTCATGATTTGTATACCTAGTTTGGCCGATTCAATTCCCTTGATTCAATCTTCTACAGTGTAAGTTTTACTTGTCCCCATGAGAGGACCTCGTGACTAGTGTGGTAGCAAATTTGTACCATAGAGTAAGGGTCAATCTTCGAAGGCTACAAGCCTTTTCGGGATGTCTGTCCTCCTGCCGCATTAGTTTTTGGTTGGATACAAAATGCTCCTCGTAATTTATCTCCTTCATGTTGACTGTGGAACCGATTGACAGAGAAGTTAAGGGTGAACGAATTACCTTTTTACATCATGCAATGTAAGTTTCACTTGACTCATCTTACACTGCATAGATACTTTAAGTTGTTTATTTTATTTGTTTGCTTTTATTTTTCATAACTCTTATCTAAATCATCTTTTTTTTTCTATCGATATGTTATTATTTTTTAATAATCTAAATATCTAAATTTCGCTTAACTAATTCTAAATAGATGACCTTCTTTACGTTATTTATTGGATAAATTCGAAATATAATTTATACATGTTCACAAGTTGATCTATAAGATATTCATCCCATTTAAGATCCTCTATTGTTCCTTTAAGTGTTTTATAATTATATCACACTGTGGAGGTTATTAATGTGTTATCATTGCTAAAAAAGAAGTTATTGTTTTCTATTTCATCTTTAAAATTATTTTTTCAATTCGTTAGAAAATAAAACTAATTATTTGTTTCGTGAAAATCATGGTAAAGTAATTATTTTTATTTGTAAGTATTTGTTGAAAAAATAGAAAAGAAAATTATGAACATGAGACCAAAAAATATATAAGTGTACAGGAATAACTTTTAAGTGAGTAGAGATTAATTTTTAGAGAAGTCATAATTATCGATCTTTTTTTTTTATTTGTCATATTTTTGATTTATTTTTTTTAATAGGAAAGAGAGATGGTTAATGTGTTGATTTTATATTTTTTTTTATACGACGGACAAGGAATCTAAATGGATTGTGACAGGAGATGCTCCAGTAATTTTCAAATAAAAAAAAAAAAAAGAGAAATGCCTACGAAAAGAAAAGGAAGGAAAAAAAATCAGAGGGCGGTGTGAAGGGACCAGCCGGCGTCGACTTTGACACTACGTGGCATCCTTACACAGCGACTTTACATAGTGGGGCCGACGCAACGGATGGCGGGCACGTGGCCTTCACGCCAGATCACGTGGCCCTGGCGCCGCGCCCATCCGCATTTCTTCCTTCTTCCCCTCGCCGTGCCCGTGCACGATATACCCTGATAGGGATCGATAGTGTCGAGGACCCCTCGTCGGCTGAGGCGGACCCTACCGAACTGGACGAACGGTACCCGAGGTAGCGTTGGGTAACGACTGGGGCAGGTTAGTTCCTTCTCCATCACATGCTCAATTATCTACGGTACGCGTCCCATCCACGACCAATCGATCCCCTCCTATCTCCTCTTTACCATTATCTCCTTACTTTTCATATTTAAATAATAATTTTATTTTTCACTTTTATTTTTTTAATTAATATAAAATATTTAAATTTTCGATTTAAAATTTGATCTTAAAAAAAATATATAAAAGGGTATAATTTTTTAAAAAATAAAATTTTCACCGGGCTTTTTTCTTTATTTTGCTCTTAAACTACCAGGTAGCTCCGAGAGCAACCAAATTGAATTGAATTGTCAAATGCACGTAAGGCAACTGCATCCGAAGGAATTTTGTATATCTCATTATTTATTCTTTTTTTTTTTGTATATTTTAAAAAATGCTTCAAGAACATATGCTATTTTACATCTTATTTTTCAAAAATCAATTTTCTATACGGCCCATGGGCTTATTATAATCCCTGGTCCCGTCTT
>JBAMHZ010000081.1:202940-214490 GCA_037177395.1 Alpinia galanga
AATATAAAATTTAGTTAAATAGAGATGATGATATGGTAGCGGATAAAACTATGTAAAAAAATTAATATAATCGACTCTACCCAGTGAAACAAGATTTGGTTGGAGGTAGTTGTTGTTGTGAGTTTGCACTTGAATTGTGCAGTCAGCTTGGTCATGGCAAACACAACATATATATCATAATCATACTTTTGACTGCTCGATCAACAATTTTGCTTTACTAATCCTTTTCCTTTCCCGTTGGCACAACAAAGAGAAACAGTGGCAGATAATGAAATCTTGACGATCGAAGTGAAGCCAGGGTGGAAAAAGGGTACAAAAATAACATTTCCAGAGAAAGGGAACGAACAGTTGAACCAAATTCCTGCAGACCTGGTGTTTGTCATCGACGAGAAGGTTCATGAAGTTTACAAGAGGGACAGCAACGATCTTGTTGTGCGTCAAAAAATCTCCTTGGTCGATGCACTTGCAGGGACAACAATAAACCTCACAACCCTTGATGGACGCGACTTGGTGATTGACATTACAGATGTAGTTAAGCCTAGCTATGAATTGGTAATCCAAAATGAAGGAATGCCAATTGCAAAGGAGCCTGGCAAGAAGGGTAACTTGATTATCAAATTTGATGTGAAGTTTCCTTCCAGGTTGACGACCGAGCAGCGTGCAGGTATCAGACGCATCTTCGGAGGATGATCGCCAATTGGGGGTTCTACGACTTCCTCATATCTTATATAAAAGAGAAGACATCCTTTTGGAGGATGATCAAGTTTAAATGGATTATATCTCAGCAAGTAAAGCTCTCCACCATTCTGTTACATTTCTATGCTCATTTTCTATCTCGATCTCGATCTCTCAGTTATGTAGATCTATTTCCTGAATATCTTTTGTGGATGCATTACTCATAAACCCAGTCACTGTGACTCTTACTCTATGGAAATTCTTTGGATTGGCTATCCATTGAAACTCTATAAACTCAACTAGTTAATGAATACCAGTACAATTTTTTTATTGCTTTCTGATTTGTGTTATGTTGATAAATAGTTGGGGTAATTATTGAATATGACTGCTAATTGTTTTAACAGCTATTTAAATATAAAATCTAGTCCATGAAATATTTATGAAAATACTGTTATCCTGTTAACACAATAAAAACTATGCTTGTAATTAAAGTTTAAATACCTAATTATTAGAAACGAAGAATAATTAGTGTATCATTATTGAAGCCAGTTATACCTAGTTATAGAGAAATTCAACAACTAAAATTTATCATTTACTTCGTATACAATTCTAAAAACATTATGTATTAGTTTAACTATGAAATATCACAAAATATATTTTAATTTTCAGTTCAAATAATTTTAGAAAAAAAGAAATCTTTTGCACTATGAAACTCATATAAATTAAGACCACAACCAGAACTCACCGAAATGAAGGAAAAGTGAAGGAGCCTTCAATTTGTAAGCCATCGCCGGACGGTGGATCGACAGCAATCCAGAGCAGCGAAATGACGATGGCCAGGAGGCCGGACCATAAGAAAACGATCGTCGGGGGTCTTCCTCTGCGCCCCATCAGGCCCTTGGCAAATGGGTAGAGATGTGCCAGTACCCAAAAACTGAAGAAAACTCCGCCCAGCAACTTGCTCCACTGGGGTATCGTGCTGTACATCGTCCGGCTAACTCCGGCCGCAATCGCTACCAGGTTCACCATCATGATGGTTATGGGCGGTATCATCAGCAGGTCCACTTCACCAGTAGAGATCGGCAAACTCCTCCTCCTCGTCGTCACCCGCTGACTTCGAAGTGAGAGTGAACGAGATCTCTATCCCAGCAACCACCTTCAGCAGCCCCTGCAGCACTGCGGCAAGATGTGCACTGGTTCCTCCTATCATCCAGAACTGCTCATTTCTCGACCATTCTTCGAGGGCGATGCCTGACCACTTGATCTCCAGAATCGCAAGCATGCAGAGCGTCGAGGTGATGATGAGAAGGTACGCGAGGAAGGTCACGTCGAGGGTCTGCACGATGAACTGACCTGTGAACAGGGAGAGCGCCGGCAGGAAGCAGTAGACGATGAGGAAAATGGAGGTGAATGGGTAGATCCCGACGTTGAGGTATGCAATCTTCTGAAGAATCTTCATCTTCGGACTCGCCAGGAATGCATTGTTTCGGGAGAAGAAGATCTCGACGGATCCTGTGGCCCATCGGAGCACTTGGTGGAGCCGATCAGTCAAGTTGATCGGAGCTGTTCCACGGAATGCGTCCGGCTTGGTTACGCAGTACACGGACTTCCACCCTCTGTTATGCATTCTGTAGCCAGTGAGAACGTCTTCGGTTACAGATCCATAGATCCATCCAACGTGCTGCCCCCATTCGGTTGTGTCTTCGTACCAGCACGAGATGACACTGATCGCTTCGGCCACCGCCGGCGCATCGAGAAGGTGGCGAGGAGCAGTGAGAATACCAGGCTGACGGCCATGCTTCACTGCTGGATGATCAGCGAGTGGTCGGCCCTGGAGCTCAGCGACTGGAATGGAATCAATTAGAAAGTATGAGTTCCCGAATTTCTTGGGGAAGGTGGACATGGACATGGACATATCATCGTCGTCGCCATTGTCATCGTCACCCATGCGAAGAGCCTGTGCATCAGATGCCAGAGCTGGTCGACTCCTGGCCTTTTGGGGAAAGCAGCTGCTGCAGTAGTCCTCATGCCGAATTTTGGCTCGAGGAGGACTGAAGCCGTAGATAGCAATTCGCCGGAAGAGGCAGCCAGTTCCGACGTAGAATGGGCCCTGCAGGCCGTCGAGTGCCCTCATGTTGACGTCGAAGAAGACTGTATTGTTGTTTGCATAACGATCGGAGGGATCGATGCCCTCGAAGCGCTGAGGAAACTAGACGTAGCAAAGACGATCGCCTCCGCGGTCCATCATGAAGCACATACCCTCTCGAAAGGCCTTCGAATTGTAGACGTAGTGATCGCAGTCGAGGTTGAGGATGAAAGGGCCATTGGACATGATTGCAGAGGCTCGGACAAGCGCATTCATAGCTCCAGCCTTCTTGTTGTGGTCGTAGCCTGGCCGTTTCTCCCGTGAGAGATAGACCAGCATGGGCAGTCGAATGTCAGTGTCTGTGAAATCGAGGGGCCTATCCTCTTCTTCGTTGCCAAATAATGGCTCTTGACTTGGAGGCTTCAACATTACCTGTGCAACATAGTGATGGGAAATATGAATCTACGGTGTGTATTCACGAAATCCAAAAGAACACGAGATGATTCATATATTAAATCTAGTTTTGTCAGATTTTAATAAAGGATATACAACGAAGGTATAAATATAAAAGAACTTGATTGTTCAAAGATCTTGCAAAAGCACAAGAGTAAGTCTTCCGTCGAATGTTAAATTAAGCTGATAGGATGCATGTAGATCTGTCAAAGTACACAGTCGTACAAATCAATCTATTATTAATAACGGATCCAAATTAATAGATTCTACGCAAAACTAAATATACATTGAATAATCCAAAACTCTTAAATTATCAATCAAATCACCCAAATTGAAAAATAAATCCAACACACCGTTGTGAAGTCAGGAAACAATTGAAATCAAGGGCATATAACAAGAATACAAATTTTATAAAAGAGTCATGCGCATAAGAGCATCCACAATGCTAAGGCTGTGTTAACGGGGGTGTTATAATACCCCCTTGGTGTTAACACCATTGTGAAAGGGTATTGTGGAGTGGAGTATTGAACGCGTTCAAACAAATGTGGGGTGGGCCACCCCCTGTGTGTCTGTTTTTTTTAATTATATTTATTAAAAAATTATAAATTTTAATATTAAAATTTGAATAAAATGGTTAGTTTTTTAATGGTTATTTTTTAAATAAATATTTTTTCTGTTGTGGTATTTCTCACAAACATCTATTTTATTTAATAAAAATTATTTTTTAAAAATTGATATTATTTTTTAAAAATAGTAAAATTATTATTTTTTAAGTAAGATTATTATTAAAAATAATAATAATAATTTTAATATTTTAAAACATTTTAAAAATATATTTATTTAATATGATATAATTTTAAAATGATTGAGTGGACCGTGGAACCTATAAATAATGAGTGTTGATGTTAAAAGGAATGTGAATGAAATAGATATATTGTTATAATATATCTACCAGATATTTGCTATATAGTGATGAAATTATTTCGTCGCTAACATGACAGTGAACCATATAATTTTTAATGAGGTGGAGGGTGTTATAATGGGAATGGATTATGGATGCCCTAAGAATGTACTCATTTTTGTTTGATATGTAAAACTAGATTATATAAATAAGCTTCAACACTAATGAGAATAAATTTGAAGTAGGGGGATAATTGGCAACAACTTGTAAACAATGAAGTAACAGATTTCACTCCTTCTAAATTGTGAAAAGAAGGTAAATTATGGTACCAAACGGCCTTCTAAGTATAAGGATACTCTCTACGAGGAATTAATCTCACGGATGGAATCGATTCATATCCAATAAAATAAGTTTATCACGTGAATACCAACTTGATTAAATAGAAACCATAATTTGTAAACAAACTACTATAGCTTACGAGAGAGAGACAAAAGAAGAACCTGAATGACTCCAGCATGATCGCCCCTACTATGCTCTGGAGAGGGGTTCGTCCACGTTCCAGGCCAATGTGTGCGATCGGCCATCCAAGTAGCTTTAGGAATCTTAATAGGCTCGACGGAATCATCACCTCGAAGCTCTCCTTGCTGTTTCATTGCTTTGATTTCCTCGCGCGCATGGAATGCATCGGATCGCTGTCTAATTGAATCAGGTAAACCATTAATACGAACCTTGTATTCGTCGTACTCTCTGGATTTCTAGGCTCAATGCCATGCTTACGGCAGAAAGGTACCCAGAGATTGGCAAAGCTAGCAGCCTCAGTCATTGCTTCAAAAGTCCAGAGGGCACCGCCATCATCAGAAACATAACAAGCCAGCTTTTCGACGGGGTAGTCGGCAGCGAGGATAGAGAGAATTGTATTGGCAGTTACAAGTGGTGGCTCTTTCTCAGGATCAGCCGTGGAAACAAACACGTCGATGCCCGGGAGATCAGATATCCCAGTGGTATTGTTAGCTGTAGGAGTTTCAAACTTTTCTTTCAACACAGCAAGGTCAGTGGCGCGTATCACCGGGCACAACTTTGGTAGCTGATCCAACAACCAGGAGAACGCAAACCAGATCTCACAGACAATAGACATCGCCCACAGCCAAATTGCATCCTCATTTTTGTGATTGATTCTCCAAATAAGAAACAGTCCAAGAAAAGCCATGCGGATGACGATGAGGAGACTGAAATCAAGAAAGTATTACCAATCAACATTTCTTTCCAATTGAAAAGAAGTTCAAAAAGCAAGGATCAAACGTTTAGCAAATGAGATGCACATAAAACCCATAGGAATAGATCAATACTCACCGACATGGAGGATTTCTGAAGATTCATATTTATCTTGAAGCAATTAGATTTATCTTCTAGGAGGAAATGATATGTTCAAAGAGTACCATGATTTTCCTTTACGAAGAGCTTTAACTACTAGCCAAGAACAGGACCGTGTGGAAGCCCTATATCCAGTCCAGGCACAGAGACATTTTTCCACTAAAAATGAACAAGACCGTTTGAAGGACCGACAGTATACTTGAAATGTCTGCGTATTGCAGACTAATGGGGAGGGCGGGCTTCATATTTTCGAGTTTATGGACAATTCTTTAGAGATAAATGATTGATATGGTAGAGTAAGGTCCTTGTCAAGTGTTAAAAACCAATCAGCTCGTATGATCAAGCTAATACAATTGAGGTTCGATCTTAACAAGGACCTCAGCTTTACTTCACCGATTTCTATAGAACCTCAGTTATACTTTGCCAACCTTAATAAGACCTTGACTTTGGTCTAGCTTAGCAAGAACTTCAATTGTATTTCATCCACCTCTGTAAGACTTTGGCTATACTCTACTGATTTCAGTAAGATCTCGGCCTCAATCTAGCTTAGTAAGGGCCTAGATTATACTTTGCCGACCTCTGTAAGACCTCAGTTATACTTTGCCGACCTTAATAATGCCTTAGTTGTACTTTGCCAATTTCGAAAGGACTTAGATATACTTAGAGGCTTCATGATTTACATGCTTGTATGATCTTTGGGATCCACGAATCTATATGCCTCCTCCACGACTCCATGATCTCTACAAAGAAACACTCCTCTATGATTCTATAATTTTCATGAAAACACACTCCCTCATGACCATCTCCATGATCTCCTCCAGGAAACCACGTATTCAGCCACGTCAAATTCTTCCTATATAAGAGTAGAAGAATGAGAGCGCAAAAAAGAAAAGAGTACATTCTAAACTCTCTACTTTCTTCTCCAATATTTTCTCCACCACATGACTTGAGCGTCAGAGGAATTTCACTGGGATAATTTCTGGCTCCTTCTAACTCATTTTTAATCTTGACAGATCCGTTGACTTTCAACAATCGCAGCAAAGAAATCTTGATTCGACTTGACATTCATAGAAGACTTGTTTATTTCATTCCTTGATCTCGGTTAACAAAAATAAGATATCTTGCAATCTTATTTGAATTACCTTATATGGTAAACATGTAATATCTTATTTGAATTACCTTATATGGTAAACATGTAATATCAATTTCTTTGACGATGAATAGTTAGATTGTTCATATACAGATTAAAACCTCTGAGGGCTTGCTCGGACAGCTAGCACAGTCGTATTAAAGTCTGAAAGGGTAAGAGGTCGATTCCTTAGTTTCACCATCAGGCTACCGATGACTCCACATTTCTGCGCTGGCCGCCCTGAGTTTCTGATTTACCCCCCTCCACACGTAGGAGCAGCGGTGGGGGGCCGCTAATGTAGCGGTTCCATATTTTTTTTTTCATATATAAATTAAAAGTGTATTCAGATATGATATTTTATTAGATACGAATAAAAACTCATTTGTTTGGAAGTTTTAATATATAACCTAGTTTAACATTTTACTATATTACCTTTGATTCAATTACAAGACTTCGTTTACTTTAGAAGATATTAGCGATTGACGATCAATAGCGACCGACGAAGGCGACCACAGCGGTCAGCGACCGGTGGACGACGGTGGCTTACGATCGGCGGCAATGGCAGCCGGCCGACGGCAGGCGATAGCTGACGACTGGCGGCGGTCGACAATCAACGATGGCGACCGCAGACAATTGATTAGAGTTTTGATTATATTTAGACAAAATTGAGATTTGATAAAAATTTGGAGAATAATTTTGAAGAAAAAAATATTTGTTAACTCCGGAATCAACAAAAACCTTACCCTCCCTAAGACAATGTAATTCCTGATTACATACCCTTTTTTGCTGATGTGACGAACATTCTTTATTACCTAAAAATTACTGATTCTTTAAACTAAAGAAGATTAGTATAGATCATCTTAGATGGATAACTAAAGTTATCCACAATAATCTTGAACTAAACTCACCCTTAAACTTCTATGATATGCATTTTTACTTTAAAAAAGAGAGAGAGAGAGAGAGAGAGAGAGAACGCAGGAATTCTATTCAACAAAAATATTTGAAAAAGTCTAGAACAAATACCGGTAAGGACTTAATATTGCAGCTGGGATCTTCAGTTTGCGAGTGAGAGGCCTCCATGGTTTGTTAGACAGTACTGTTTGCTGCCCATTTCCTTCATCCCCTGTGCCTTCTGCAGGCCAAATAGCATTGCCATAGCCATAGGTTCCCTTTGTCTCGAAGAGCCAGCGGTTGTGATCCCACTCGCCTGTTTGGCTCCTAGTCAACGATCTCATTATCGAAAGCCTCCTTTCCCCCTTCGACATTGCTGGAGATGATGGCAACGGAAGTCGCTGCCCATCCGCAGGGCCATTGGCCTCCTCCTCGAGGTCAGTAGGTTTATATGGCTCTTTGCACCCTGGACAGAATCCGCCACCAATCTTCATTGCATCTGTGAAGCACTCGGCGCATATTTTGAAATCGCACGCACAAGGAAGGAGATCGCCCCTGCGCTCATCGCTCATGACCTTCGAATCACATCCAGGCATGGCGCAAGAAGGCCCCTTGGCACCAGCTATCTGAGGACGGTCGGCCACAGACTCGATCATCTTGTCCATGAGATGAGCACGAGCGACGCTATTGCGCCCACCAGTAAACAATGCATTCGAGACATGTTGCTCTTCGACACTTGCAGAGATGGCTGGATCCAATGGTTGGTTGTCAGGAATTGGTGCACTTTGTACATGATAGTCGATGCTTTCCTTGTCAGTGTCACTGCTTCCATGATCATCGTCTTATCGGAAGTCTCTTATAAAGAGGCTCAATGAAGGTCGACGGTCTAATTTGATGGTAGATGGTAAAATCGGCGGCTTATTTCCCTGTCGATCAGACGATGAGTTCAAGGATCTACTGACCATAAGAACATTGTCGGGAGCCATCTTCACACTTGTGCAGATCGAACTACAGGAATTAGAGATGAATACCTGTAATGGAAAGAGATCGCCATTATTCTAACCGGAATAAGTAGCTCTTACAGAGCATAGAAGGGGGCAGATTGATCGATAACAACTGGAATCTTAAAAACCCAGGATCACCTGGGAAACACGAAAAAACTAAAAAATTGCAAGGCCAAAACCATTAGAATTTGAATTGAGATCGAAGAAAGGAAACGAAGGAACAAAATGCACCGGGAAACCGATCGGACTTCATCAGAAACCAAACACTTCAAAGACGAGTACCGCCATTCAGATCGCCTACCTCAGAGCTCGACGTCCTCGGAGAAGCACCTAATGAACGAGAGAACCCAATCGAGCAATTACACCAGATTCGTCAAAGCAAACTTCCGATCGATTCTTCAGCATACACCGAACTAGAACTATTCAGCTCTGTCTTTTCTCGGGAAAGCGCTCACTCACGAACTGGATGGACGCGGAGCAATCAGGAAGGGAGTGCAGCTCGTCGGAGACTAGTGACAGGATCGGCGATCACCGGAGAGAGCTCCGATTGGGGTTTGGCGGTGCTTATTGGGGAAATGATGGAGAGTGGAGGAGGAGATCGTATTAAGCAAAGGACCGCCCTTTTAAGGAAACACATAATATAAAAAAAGAAAATATTCTCCGAAAAGAAACGAGGAACTGAGGTAGGAAACCAACGACGATCCGCTGTTCTCTGCAAACACGAAACACTGTTTCTAAGCCTTCTGCGAAATGACAACTGGGCACAGCACTACTTGACACTCTTTTTATACGCGCTATTCGTACGCGTTGAGATGGGAAGGTCGCGGCCAGGCGGTTAATTCACGCGCTGCGGACGTCCATAATTTAGAGGACCAATTTGTAATTTGGAGTTTCCTTAAAGAATGAAATATAATTTTTAATAATTTAAAAATTGTGGGAAAAAATAGTTGAAAAAAAATAATGATAAAAAAACTTCCCTTCTATTAAATTCCATGAACTAATCAGTTGCTAAAGCCCGCATAATTTTGTGGACTTCAAAAATGTATTTTTATTGTTTGTTAAATGGAATGTATCAAAATTATATTTTGTTAGATTGAAAAGTAATTATTGTTTCCAAAAAATGCATTATTTTTATTCTTCAAAACACTGTTTTCACATGTTTAGCCTAATCTCATGACACAACACAATCCAATTCAATTTAAAATTATCATTGACATTATTAATCTTTTTTATAAAATAAAATTTTATTGTTAATATTTTATTTTGTCTAATAGTAAAAATATATAAATTAATTTAATAGAACCCTAAGAGCATCCATGTGATGATGCGTCAAATTAAAAGAGCTTTTTTTTTTTATTGTCAAAGGGAGTTTTTTTTTATAAACTGTGAGAGTGACTTTCCCTTCTTTATTTTTAAAAAAATAAAATAAAATGTTTTTAAAATTTTAATTTTAAAAATAAAATAGAAAAAGATGTATTATTAAATGGCTAAAAATAATTCTAAAAATACCTTAAAAAAATTATGAACTACATAGTAATAGTCAACTACATCATTATCTACAAACCGACTTCGTTAAACTTTTTTATTTTTTACTAGCACATGGTATCCAAGTTTTCGGCTTAATTAATCCTGAAGATGGTCATCCCCATCCCACATATTTCTAATGGGGTACTAAATAATCATTAGAAGAGATATGCTCCATCGACCATCAGGGTACAATATGAAATACTCGCATAAGCAGTCTTAGTAGCTTCTATATTCTTGGTTTGTTCTCATTTGAAGGAAAATCCTACAAATGTATTATGACTGAGGATTGAACCGTTGATTTTTAGAAACTAGATTGAACACTCTATCGTTGTACCATAGCCCTGGAGACAGATTAAGTATATCTAAGCACACAACAATCACGATCAATGAAAAATAATTTATTAATCATAATACATTTAATTATCTTATAACATATTTTATCAATGAAAGAAAGAGTGAAATCTATAAAAAAAAATTATTGGATGGATTTTTAACGGTGAAGGGAGGAATGATATTTTTTATTTTTGATGTGACAAGGTAAAGAATACCTCGGTGCATGAAGTTTCCACTATGCGATATCTCAAAGAAAAATTTATTATACGCAACTTTACTTTACTTTTTTTTTTTTTAGAAAGGGTTATTTTCAAGATTTGAACATGTGATATCTATATTATAAAGTAATAATTTTACGCTAAGGCTCCCCTTCTTTGATGTAACAGGATAAGATTATAAAAAAACCTCTAAAATATCTCCTATCATTGTAGATGCTCTAATAATTTGTTTTTTAATCTTAAATTACTTATCTAAATCTGGAATAGATTTTGTTATTTGAAATATTTTTTATATTTATAAAAAAATGACTATTACATGATTAATATGAATATTATTGTCACACTGATGTCAACAATTAATAAGCATGATTTTACCCCCTGGGGCTACGGTACAGTGGCAAAGTGCTTATGCAGTCTTTCAAACATCTTTGATTCAATCTTCAGCTCTGATATATTTGTAAAAAATATTTCTTGAAATGGAATAACAAACATTAGAATGTTAAATTGCTAGATCCTCCACTACAAGTTTTTTCTAATTTACTCTAACAATCGATATAAAATTTTCATAGAACTGAATCAATCGCTCCTAGAATTAATCAGGTTGACGGTCTAAATATCTAGTGCCATTTTTTTTTAAAAAAAGCATGATTTTTCCACCAACATGAATTCATGTAAAATCCATTGTAAAGCCATTCACCTTGTCACACAAAAATGTTTAGATATAGTTATTTTCCTCTCTTTTCCACAGAAGTATCCATAGAAAGTTGTAGTGAGGGGAGGAAATCACTAGTCGTAGTGAGGGATAAGCCACCTTCAGGACACTAGTCATAGTGAGGGGAGAAAATCAACATCGAGGAAGTAGTTGTTGTGGCGAATCCTGAATTTCCAAGATTATCCCTCTATCATTCATCTTTTACTGAGTTTTCTTCCGATCATCATTCATTACACAACTCTTTAATTCC